>VDFB02000003.1:612368399-612480592 GCA_007258455.2 Sequoia sempervirens
ATAATGTTTTTAATATTATTGTTGCATTCGACTGATCGTGGAAAGGCAATAGTAGTAGAGCAGAGCATCCATAATGAGGTGCGCCAATATTTTCTCGATGATGACATGGCTTATTCGAAGAACCCTTCCTCGATAATGCATAAAGAAGCTCATGAAAAATATGCAATGAAGAAATGACTAAGTTGATGTTCAAAAATGCCCTCAAACATGAGACAAGAGAGATATAAAGTATTGAGAGAGAGATTACAAAACCCGCAAGTAAGCCGGCCATGAGGTCTCTTTAATTATAACATAAGTTCATTCATGGTTTTATATTTTGCAATTTCTTTTATGTCATGAACTAAAATATGTGTTGTTTTTATAGGGTTATTTGCCTCCCTCATGATGCTCCCGCCATGATCAAGGTAATCGCAAGTGCTTCTCGAGTAAGGGTTGGTACAAGTGTCCATCTTGATTCTCCTAGGCATACATCACATTATCTAACCCCATCATCCATGCCTATATTGTCATTTGAAATGTCGGCAACACATACCATGTAGGCATCCGTTAACGCACCCTCTGGCAGCGAACACATACCAGAACATGCGTCAGGAAATGTACCTGGGGATGCAGAGGCCACTGCTACTGGTGATGTTTTAGCAGCATTTCCTGGACCTTCATGTATTACTAGTAACGAACATTATCGGGTCACACTTGTGATGATTGAGGATTTCGCTCCCATAAAGATAGAAAAGGTCCCAGGTACTTTAAAATGTTTTAATTATTATTCTACATAATCCAATTGAAATTTACTTATTGATCGCTCTTTTTAGACTATTGATCCCATGATCATTTTGCAGGAAATGATGTTTTTTATAAACATCTAAGTGATATTACATTGGAGCTCTTCGGGCTCACCATACGTACACAGTGGAATGCCCAAAATCAAAATTTAAAAGATGAGCTCATTAACCGTTTAGTTGTGTTGTTCAATGATAAAACATTCAACTGAACCAAGGTCTTTCAAAAAGTTGGTAACTATCTAAAGTATGTGACAGACTAATATAGGTCACATTTAGAGAAGAAAAAAATGTACAAGCATCACCCCATGATTTTAGAGAGGGAGTGGAAGGACCTGGTGGTTCCATGGGAAGGAGAAGGCTGAAAAAAAAAAGGAAAGACACCACCGGGCTAAGGAAGGTATGTGATATAGAAGCATAAATCTGCAAAAAATCCTGATTAATCACGATTTTTAAAAAAACTGCAGGCTGGACGATTTTTCCCCTGATTTTTTGAAAAAATCATTGAGTCTTTGGTCAATGATTTTTTTCCGTTTCAAACTGCAAATCGCCAAAAACGTGTTTAAAATCTGCAAAAAAAATGTGAATAAAATTGAGTTGATTTTCACTCAAAACTTATGAGACCATGGCTTGTTGCTTACTATTATTATGCTTTGATATATTTTTTCCAAGCATCCATAGCTTGTTTGAAAGCACTTTTTTAGGCTTTTAGCCATAGCAGCAAGGGCAATGAACTGCTTTGATAAAAATGCTTTGTGACATGTATGAAAAATGTAGTTGCATAGACAAGGTACATCAGCCTTGAAAATAAATTAAAGAAATGTAACCATGGTGATGGAATACCATGACTAATGCCATGACAAGCAAATTGATATGGATTGTCAGTGGCATTCCATCAACGTGGAGACTACATTTCTTTTAGGAATTTTTCAAACAATTTGTTATGGTTTTTTTATGTTGTTAACCAGGTTTGTCTCCTAATCTACCTATGGAATTGCCAATTCCAATCAAGGGCAGCTCGGAGAACCTGGACCAACTGACGAGGATTTTAAAATAATCTCCTACACTTCGGGTTCTGCAAGACCCAGGAGGGTGATCCCTATAATGTGTTTATGATCTCTACACCAAACTCATAAACAATCATTAACAAAATTATAGATAATCCCACAAATGGCTCAACAGAATAGGATATCACTAAAATGAATTGGCCTTTCACCAGTAATGTCAGCTACCTGGAGCATGAGATAATTACAACATTATTCTGTATCTTATGATAGTCATTTAATTTGAAAATTTGGTGGCAAGCCCTAAGCAAAAACATAAAGACACAAAGATTTACAAACTTGTACAATTTAGATCAGTGCCATATACCATTGGGGAGTCAAACTCATAAACAGTCACAATTCGACAACAAATTTAAATACTCAACATATAGGATCCCTGACAATGTTGCATTACAACATTATCAATTTCTGCCCCAACCCGATACTTCTTATTTAATCCTTTTACAAACATACCCATCCATGATTTCATCCAAGCATTTTAATTAATTCTTTGAATTAAAGCTAAGACAGAAAACACACACATCGAGATGATGAGATGAACATCATAATCCTTGATTATTTTATTCAAAACATGATATGTTTGTACAGAGGAGAGACTCGAGCTCAAGATATATCATCTTAGCTTGAAATGTTGGTACTGTTATAAAACATGTGGTCTTCATAAGTTTAAAACCCTTTACAAAATAACCCAAACCTAAATTTCCATAGTATTCACAAAATTTCTTACAATTTCTTGCTCTGCAACTTTACCTAGAATCGACTACAAAAAATATCTAACTTGCCAACCCTAATTTCTGGCCTTGAAATCCTTCTTATAGAAAATGAAGGAGCAACAAGCATCGGGCCAAAAATTACACATGCCATTGATAAATTGGACCGCTACATCCCATTTCAAAACTGAAAACACAACCACCAAACCCCAGAGCATCTTTCTATTGATTCCACTCATTGCAAAATAACCGTAGCATTTGTTACTCCTTGAAAACTGCACCCAAAACCGCCATGGAGCAAAACCAAAATTCAGTTATACATAATTGTTGAGCTGTCAGTTACCGGTACTATACACTGCTTCACTCCTCCTCAGTTAAGTACTTGTCAAACAAACTCTGATATTCCTCATCTACTGGCCAATTAAAATCCATCACCTCCTTTATCTTGGTACTGTAAAGTGTGAACTTCACTGCAACCTGGTTGGCCTCCCTTTCAAATGATTCCAAAAATATGCTAGTATTAATTATTTTATCCATGCTATTTACCAACAAGTCATGATTTGAATCATCACAAATTAATTTAATTTGTTCATTAATAACCTCCTCTGCCTTTTCCTGCCATTGCTGCAATGTCTGAACATTTCCACTTGTATCCATTATATCTGGCAAGAAAGTGTCATCCCAATCATCAAAATTCTTTATTAATTCCCTAATTCTCTTACTCAGATCATTAGACCAGGCTTGGAATCCCTTCAATGATTTTAGAAAAATTTGAATAGGCTTTAATGATTGGGGCCTATTATTCACATCAAACCTAGAAGCCTTAAACATAATGTCTAAATCAGTGGCCCTAGGGATACATTTTTCAATCAGGGGCAGAATCACCTCCTTGTCTTTGTTAATATTTTGAATTCCCTCCAAGAATAAAGAATACAAAGAATGTACAAATGGCAGCTTAGAATCAACCTTTTCATTTAAATGCCTTATAACGGTGTCTACCACCTCATTGTGCTTGGCCATAGCATTATCCTCACTCACCCTTAGGGCAGCCTGTAATTCTATAACTTTGTTTATCATCTGCTCTTTGGTAGGATCTGTAGAAAGCTCAACCTCTTCTTCAACTGGCCCTGGTGCAGGGCTATCAACAGGTGTCTGAATTGGGGATCTAGGAATAGAAATGATTGGAACAATAGTGGGTAATGACCTTGAAGTAGTAGGTATTGCTCTAGCAGTAGGGGCACTGGAGGATTCTCCCACCTGCCCATATCTTAGCCTATCTACTTCAGATTGCAACTCAACATTTCTTTGTTATATCCTACTATACTCCCCAATCATTGTGTTATATTTCTCCATCAAGCTTTTCTTCTCAGCCTCATCTCTTTTAGCTATTTTCTGGGCCAATTTGGCCACATTCAGTGTTAAGCTTGTGGCCTCTGTTGTTGAGGTTTCAGAGACTCTCTTGATGATGATCCCACCCCTTAAATTTGGACTGAGATCAGCTAGATTTGGTTTTCTTCCCTGAGGTGCTAAAGCCCATATCGCCAAAGTTTCATACTCCTCACTAAAGGTAGAGTCTTGTAGTGCTACCTTGACTTCCTCCTCACTGCTTTGCATAGGATGCTTTGATTGCATGATAGCATTAAAATCTATAGCATCAACAATGTCCCATTCAGGGAGAAGTAGGACACCAGCTTGAGACACAATTTTCCTTCCTTCATTAGGGGTGTGGTTCTTGAACTGCTCTATTAGCTTGGTTTTGACCTCATTATCATTTTCCTGATTAGACCTGTCAGGCCTTATTTCTCTTCTTTCCTTGCATTTTTCTTGATATTCCTAAAGTTTCAACCTCCAGACCAACTGCAAAAACATAGGAGTCTTCACAAAGGCATCATCATCCAGGAATGCCTTGTAGGCCACCATCCTTGCATCCTGAACATTCTGTCCTTTTATATCTATATTAGTCAACACCAATTGTGCTAACTTAGGAGGTGAAGGGGTGCCAACTTGCATGTCTTGATCGGTGACAATTATTTCATCCACCGAAGTGTCTTGTGGTTCCTCAATTCTTTGCCTCTTAGGGCTTGGCTCTGGTAGCGGCTCCATAGGGTCATCTCGAGGTGGTGAATCAAGATCCACAATCTTTATTCCTCTAGGCTTTCTAATCCCTTGGCTAGATTGTGATGAGGCTTTCATTATTTGTTTACCTTTTCTGTCTCCAACCTCTTCATCACTGCTATTATCTCTTTTTCTTCTGTATAAGGGCCTATCAATTGGTGGCTGACAAATTGGCCTTTCTTCCACAAGCCTCACCTCCAATCCCTGGATTTTCAAATCTACCTCCAAGTTTATCTTCTTGGTTCTCAGAGAGCTCATGATTTCTCTGAAATTACTCATCAGAAAATCAATTCTTTTGTGAAATGGAGTGAACCCACCAATGGATCTACTTCGATCCAACTGGCACGCTTAGGGCCAACAATTTCTCATAGGTAATCCATTTTTCTTTATTCAATTCTTGCCTACCCAAATCAAATTCATTCCTAATCAAATCTTCAGGAAAGTTGAAAACATGGGCAATTTTGCCACCCTTGATTCTTTGTCTAAACAAAGCAAAGAATCCCTCAGGATCATGCTGCCTTACGGATCCATTCTTCAAATGGTAATCAATAAAAAATTGATCAAAATGAACCCATCCACCCTTGGAAAATACAAAATCTGAGACAATAGTATAATCAGGGAACAAAGTCCCTTTTCCTCTTCCTGTCAGGTTATCTTCATGGATGCATCCTAGTTGCCACAAAACCTCTGCAAATCCCATTCTTGATGGTACATTGTATGGAAGAATATTGGGGGTTCCTTGGAAACCATAAACCCTTTAGATAGTGCTTACAGGGTATGGAATGATGTCACCCCAATTATGACATACTTTTAACTCAGGCCTTCTTACTTTGGGCCAGAGGAAATCATGCAAATCCTCAAGAATTATTGGCATATTTACCAGTAGTCTAGCCCTGAGCCTACAAGCAAAGCAGTTGTCAAACTACACATAGCTAGCATCACTCTTGTTGTAAGACATATTTGCACTCTAGCCCTGTACTGGTAGCCTTTCTCCATTTACCTCTTTCCTCAATTCCATCTTCTCTAAGAAGAAGCTGACATTCTCATACAAGAACATATGCATTAACAAAGAGTACCAAAAGAATGGCACACTAGTGTCCCACACAAATAAGTTCAACAAACCCTCATGCATTCTTTTAGCAAGGAAAGAAGCATAATCATATACTATAGAGAAATTGGGATACTGAATCTGAGCCCCCATAAACATATACGCAATGGGCGTGCAGTATTAGGACTAAAACCTAAAATTTGGCAAAGTGAGTAGAAGGTTGCCAAGAAATGATTAGCAAAATAATTTAACTTGAAAGGTTCCTAATCAGTCGGGCTGATATGAATCGTGGAACTGCTTGCCCTGGCTAGATGAGAAGGAAGCAATTTTGATCTGAAAAAAGGTTGAATCTTGGCATACTCTTGTTTCATCTCCTTGAAGTCAATCTAAACCAAGAATGAGCCATTTTCACTCAAATCAAAAACCCTCTGAATTACATCTGCATTTACATTCAGTAAAACCTCACCATCATTATCCCTTATAACCCTTGTGACAGGATCATATCTCGTAGCCACTACCAGGAGGATGTCAACATCAAGGAACACATTCGGTACTACAAGCTTTCCCATATCATACCTCCAACCATTTGAAAAAGGATGAGGTGCATTTCGTTGGCCATACCATCTTCTAAACAGTTCTAAACCCGTCATTGGTACCCTAGCATCTGCAATGTTGTAGGTTCTATATCTCAACCCTTCACCTAAGGCTATCCCTCTCATCAAAACCAAACCCCTCTTCTTGTCATTTGTTGATAGGGGAAATTGGTCAAGGAAATCATCATACAAATTCCTCTGCATGTATTCAATATGTCCAGAATGTTGTTTTGCTGGCACCATTTTAAACAACTAGGGCTTCTCGGAAAATCAAATTGTGAACAGACTAGTGCTACTCAAAATGAAAACACAATAGAATTTTCAATTTCCCACAATTCAAGAGAAATAGTAACCCTAAAATCTTAATTTAGAAAAACCCTGATCAACACAATAAAGCTTTTCACAAGAAACACATTCGGACATAACAGTGATGAAGAAAATAACTCACGGAAATTCGCATTCTGCAGAAAATTAAACTCTTGCCAAAATTGCTTTTGAAAGCTCTATCTCTGGCTCTAGACTGCTTCAAAGATTCTTGAATGCCTTAGTGGTGAAATTAGTCTACAATTAAACACTTGAACTTTATGAACATTGCCGATAGACATCTCATCCGCCATTAAAGCCTACGTGCATACAGGGCCAACGCCTTCAATTGTATTTGACGCAGATTTAAATCTCTATCGTCTATCTCTTGTTTCAGTCAGATCATCGAATGGTCCTCCTTAAAAATGCTAACAACTCCTTCCACATCATCCCCAAGGCCCACCATTATATGTAGCGCTAGGAAGATACATGTGGCGCTCACCCACGATATTGCGATTGCTCAAGTTGGGATTGCGTGATAGCGGGCAACCATTGATCTCTTCATCAGTGACCACGATCAAGTAAAACAAGGGACAATCTTAAGGCCTATTCACTGAGCAGTTTTTTCATCAAGATTAAAACATCGCTGTTGATTATAAACACGTGCACCACTCAGGTGATTTAGTAACCCACTTGATAACACACTAAAGTTCGATGCATTTATTAAATCATTTTATTTGCTTTTCAAACATCAGCAACCTGGGACACGTGGCAATCGCCCGCGATATCACAATGGCTCAAGTTCGGATCGCGATATGGCGGGGAGCAGTCAGGATGTATCTACAAGGAGATCAACAGCCATCAAATAACCCCTGCAAAACATTAAACATTACTTAGGAGGAAAAACCCGAGGAAGGGGATGCAACTTAGGGCAACGATGGTCGATGACATAAGGTTGTTTTAAAAACATAAGGCACAAACCTGACTCAGACTTTGGTATAAAAAAGGAGGCCAACAATTAAATATTTATCATTTTATTAAAAGGGGCCAGGCCTTAGACGAGTTAATGAGACATAGGTTGTTTTCTTTTTTAAAAACCTTTTCCAAAAAGTAATGATAGAACAGACCCATACCAAAGATAGAAAACAAAGGGTTTATGAAAGCAAAGTAATAACTCCAGCCCTAGGCACCACTCGGATAAACAAGACCAACCAATAATAAAAGAAATCCTGGATGTAAATTTGAGGCTCCATCACAATTCACTACCTTGTCTATGTTATTGCTTACTATTATTCTTTGGTATATTTTTTCCAAACATCCATAGCTTGTTCGAAAGCACCTGTTTGAGGTTTTTACTTTTTAGCCATAGCATGAAGGCGTTGAACTGTTTGATAAAATGCTTTGGTAGACATGTATGAAAAATAGAAAGGGTGCCTTGAACTATTTGAAAAATGCTCAAAAAATGTGTCTCATGGTGATGGAATGCCATGTCAAAATGCCATGACAAGCAAATTTCTATGGATTGTCATGGCATTCCATCAAATTATGAGACCACATTTCCTTTGAAGCATGTTTCTAAAATAGTTCACTACCTTGTCTATGCTATTGCTTACTATTATGCCTTGATATATTTTTTCCAAGCATCCATAGTTTGTTCAAAAGTACCTATTTTAGTCTTTTATCCATAGCAGCAAGGAAGTGAACTATTTGATAAAATGCTCAAATGGTAGACATATATGGAAAATGTAGTAGCATAGATAAGGCAAAGGAACCCGCTTTGAAAATGTCTCAAAGAAATGTAGTCTCATGGTGATGGAATACCATGATCTAATGCCATGACAAAATGCCATGGATGGTCAAGTGGCATTCCATCAACAAGGAGATTTGCATTTCTTTAGGAATTTAAACAATTCACTACACTCCTTGTCTATGTTATTGCTTACTATTATGCTTTGGTAGATTTTTTCCAACCATCCATAGCTTGTTCAAAAGCACCTATTTGAGGTTTTACTTTTTAGCCATAGCAGTATGAAAAATGTGGTAGCATAGAAAAGGTAGTGAACTATTTGAAAAAATGCTTCAAAAAAATGTGGTCTCATGGTGATGGAATGCCATAACTAATGCCATGACAAGCAAATTGCTATGGATTGTCATAGCATTCCATCACCATGAGACCACATTTCTTTGAGGCATTTGAAACAACACCGCCTTTGTCTATACTATTGCTTACTATTATGCTTTGATAGATTTTTTCCAAGCATCCATAGCTTGTTTGAAATCACCTATCTTAGGCTTTTAGCCATAGCAGGCAAGGAACTATTTGATAAAATGCTTTGGTAGACATGTATGAAAAAATGTGGTAGCATAGACAACCTGCCACCATCCGAGCATTTATATGTAATTTGTAGTATGTTTTGTGCAATGTAATCAGCCTTTATGAATATAACCAACAAATATCTACTTTCTATAATCTATGGATTGAACTCTGTATTTTATATGCTCTCAATGTCTGTACGCTATGGAAATGCCATTAAATTTTTTAAAAAAAGTAGTATGCTATGTGTGATACCATCAACAATGTAATTATATACTGATTACTCTTTCTTTTTACATAATCTAACGTATTTTAAACTTTTCATAGGCTGCCTGACACATCGAAGGCAACAAAGGCAAGACTAGAAAAGCACGGGAAACACAAACTTGGCTCTGGTGGTTATATGAAATTAGCTGCATGAATTGTAAGTATCAATAAATGAAATATTGCATCCACATTATAATAAATTGAAAACAATTTTGGTTTTATCACACCATAGAAGCAAAATTCATGATCTTCCGTGAAAATTTAGGGCTCTAAATTCAACAGAAGTTCCCACACATAAGAGAACTCAAGATTTCCTTCCAGCAAGGCTATGGAGCCGTATATTAACGCCTAAGAGTCTTGACTGGGCAAACACGACCTTCCATTACATCCGACATGCGTGGACAAACCCTAATAATAAAGTTTATTGAAAATGGAATAATGCAGCAATCTATTCAATATTAATTTCCACCATAAAGTAATTACATGCCTATTTGTTTTAAAACATTCAAGCAATGATAATATATAATGCACACACATTGGAATGCAGCCTAGTGAGGGTGGAGCGTAACGCAGATGAAGGTCATGGTGTGCATCCCAGTACTTTAGAGCATGTAGAGCTTGATCAACATGTTGAGCATGATCAGGCTAGAGAAGATCAGGAACATGATGTGGCCCCATCAGGTAAAGAGGGCCACTCTAAAGTTCTTTCAAACATATTTAATTGCAATTAGTGTATTAATTAATGTAACCTTTTTGTGTTTCAACTTTAGAGCATGTAGACCGTGATCAACGTGGTTGGAGCGCGACTGCTGGGGAGAAGATCAAGAACATGATGTTGCCCCATCCAAGAAGAGGAATCTCACCCCCATGTTCTCTTAAACATATTTAATTTCAATTGGTGTATTAATTAATGTAACCTCGCGTTTCAATTGCAGATCAGGATTTAGAGGGTGTTCAACATGTTGAGCATGAGAGTCTATAAATAAAAGTTCATGAACATGATGTGGACCCATCAGGTAAAGAGAACCACTCTAATGTTCTTTTAATTAATCAAATACTTGTAACAATAATAATAAAACATATCAGTTTAACATTTCTTTCTTATTGCAGCAGATCCCCCTTGAAGCAGCATCCATGTCATGAGTAGATGACTACATGTACATTAAGATCAGAAGCAAAGGGAAAAACAACTAAAGGGGGACATATATTGATTTAGAAAATGATACTCCACTTCAGTTTTATGTAGCTTTCAAAAAGAAACAAAAAAAAAGTGATTGTAATCATATCATGACAACCATATTTTGATAATATGTAAAAACTGAAAGAATGATTATTATATGTTAATGAATGAATGTGAATATGTTAATTAATGAATGTTATATGTTAATGAATGAATTTTATATGTTATTAATGGATGAATGAATGTGAATATGTTAATTAATGAATGTTATATGTTAATGAATGAATGTTATATGTTATTGATGGATGAATGAATGAATGTTATATGTTATTAATGGATGAATCAATTATTAATGTTATATGATTGGGTATGGGGAATTGAGAGTGATGTGAGGGGGGGGCACATGAACTTCCACAGTCACGTGGTTGGCCTTGTTAAGTAGAGAATATTAAACTATACTCAAAACAACGAGAAGCTCAATAAGGTAATGCACTTTTCAATATAAGAAATGCATCGTTTGAAGCATCAAACCAATATGCAGTCTATATGTATGATCAGTCATCAGTCTCCGCAATGGTACATTTCTATGAATATTTTTGTTTTTAAAAAAATTTTGCTTCTTCGTCGCAATTTCGACGACAACCACCGATGAATCATCAGAAAGGCTTCGACGAAGTTTCTATAGCTATGATGACGATTTCGTTGTAACTCCCTACCCGTTTCGTCACCCTTCCGATGATATTTCAAGGTTGCTACCATGCTACTCCCTGCCCATTTTGTCACACTTTCGATGAACTTTTGGTGTTCTTCCGACGCTACTCCTTGCTAATTTCATCACGAAGTCGAAGAACTTTTGGCATTTTTTCAACGCTACTACTTACCCATTTCGTCGCACTTTCAACGAACTTTTGGTGATCTTCCGACGCTACTCCTTGCTAATTTTGTCGTAAAAGTCGACGAACTTTTGGCATTGTTTCGACGCTACTACTTACCCATTTCGTTGCACTTTCGATGAACTTTTGGTGTTCTTCCGACGCTACTCCTTGCTAATTTTGTCGCAAAGTCGACGAACTTTTGGTGTTTTTCTGACACCACTACTTGCCTATGTCATTGCACATTCAATGAAATTTTGGTGTTCTTTCGATGCTACTACTTGAGTATTTCGTCGCAATTTCGATGAACATCCTCTATTGTTTCCACACTACTGTGGATGCTAAAAATCTGCAAATGGTTAGTTTAAAACAAAACAACATTTTAACATCCCTATGAAATAATGAAACATGTCAATCATGCAATAAAATGGAACAATAGAAACTAAAGAAAGCATATAAAATACATGATCTAACTCTATTTCATAGTGGATTGGTGTCACATGTGCTAGTGACCCTTTCCCAATCCTTGGTTGATAAGCTAGTGATGAAATTGCTATGGATATGGAGATGATAAATGGACAAGATAAGTTCTTAAAAAGAATGACCTTGCATAAAAGTTGTGGAGGATTTGATAAGAGATGAAGCCTCTATTTTATAGATTTTCAAATGCTAAGAGTGTTGAAAATGGACCAATGTGGGACAAAGATCAAGCCAATAAGATAAGGCCACTTGTCAAGTGGGGATAGGCCAATGGTTGTGCAAGATTTGGGAAGAGTGCCCATGAGAGGGAGAATTTGAATTCAAATTTGCAATAAATTTTGAGAGGGAGACAAGAAAAATAGTAATAAATGCTATGTTGGACTTGTCATGTTGAGGGAAAATGAGGGTTTTTAAATAAATCAATAAAATTGATTTATTTGTGCAAGTGGAGATATCTAGAGAATGCAAGTGGGTGAGATTATCATTTAAT
Organism: Sequoia sempervirens; assembly: GCA_007258455.2. Taxonomy (NCBI): domain Eukaryota; kingdom Viridiplantae; phylum Streptophyta; class Pinopsida; order Cupressales; family Cupressaceae; genus Sequoia; species Sequoia sempervirens. Next base: position 612,380,615 of record VDFB02000003.1, read on the forward strand.
CAGGGTTAGATTAAATAAATGATGATTATGCTGATTTAATGCTGATTAGGTGAGTTGACTTTTAAGACTTTGATATTTTATTTATTTGAATTAGAAAATGATGGAATATGCATTTTTGAGATTTTAATTAAATAAAGTTTGATTTATTTAATTAAACTATGATGTGAGCTTTTGATTTATTTAAATGATAAGAACCCAATTTACAAGGTGAATGGATGTGATGCATTTGATTTATTTATTGAGCGGATGAATATGCATAATGCAAATTTGGCGTGTCTACATTTTTCCCCTCTTTGAAACAATGTACTTGTTGTGTTGGTTCAAAGAATAAACTTGCCGCAATCAAAATTAAAAATTTTCATTATTTTTTAGATGCCCCAGCTGAAAGAAGTACACTGGTACATTGCCTCCTCGAGAGATCGAGCGAAAAGATTCGATTTGAGGGTCGATCTCGTGATAAAGAGGTTCAAAATGGATGGTTATGGACGACGATGCAAATGAGATGATTTTAAGATGCTTAGAATAACAAATCTATATTATCCTAAACAACTTAAATGATGATATGATATGAGATGGATGAGATGATGATGTGATATGCTATGATTATGCAACGGATGATTTATGCAGATGCTTAGACTAATAGATCTTTATTATCCTAAACAACTTAAATGATGATATGATATGAGATGGATGAGATGATGATGTGATATGCTATGATTATGCAAAGGATGATTTATGCAGATGCTTAGACTAACAGATCTATATTATGAAGATGATGCAAATGCAATGCATGTGAAATGATCGATGTTTCCTATTATGTATGATATAAATGATATGTGGTATGCTGACAATTTTGATGGATGCAGGATGGATGCATGATGGATGCATTGGTGATGATGATTAACTATTCATGCTGTGATGTTAGTGCAGAAAATGAAGAAATTAGATGATGACAAGAGGATCAACAAGCAATATTATGAGAGATGATGATGAGAAATGATGATAAGAAATGATGATGATAGATGAATGATTTTGCTTTATCAAGGATTGGGATTTTCAAAGGGTCACTTACTTTATGTTTGATAACATGCCTAAGCAAGATGCATCAAGGTATAAAGGACCAGGATGGCGTTGTACTTAGTGTGATGGACTTTGACTCGACAAATAGATAGGAGTATTCTTGTTCACACCTGACATACAGAAACCTTGCTAGGATGCACTTTAGAAGTTTCAAACATCTTGGACCAAAACATGGAGAGGTATAACCAATCAATGCAATAGTCAACAAGTTGTCCAAAAAATCATCTATACATATCTAACAAAGCAAGTATTCACCAAGTTATTTTACAAGAACGTCCAACAAGCATAGCAGACAAAAGGATAATGATCGTTGCCCCATTCCTATCTCTCTAAATCATTTGCATTTGGATATCATCAAGAGGTCCTCGGAATGAGTGCAATAAGATAAATCAAATGAAAAGATCAAGTACGCAAACAAGCCAATGTTCTTCATACCTTCAGCCAAAGGGATTTGTTTTGATAGGATAAGAATCCAAAGTGATATCCAAAATGATGCCCATTGTCGGAACAATATATCCGAGGACATGAATTGTATAGGATGATGATGGTTTGATAAGTTGATTGATAGGCTATTGATATAAGGTTGATTGACATATTTGTGAATGATCAAGAGTCTGATTTTGTTTTTTTGACGGTTTGTTGTTTCGATTTTTAGTTTATGATTGAAGTTCGCTTTTGTTGATTATTGTGCTTGTTTCTGTTTGTGTTGCCAAAGGATGAAGATGGAAATCAATTATTATGGATGATTGATTATTTGGGGTGCAAGCGAGATGAGACGAATGGATTTTTTCAAATATTTTTGGTGTTTTTGATATTTTTTACAAATGTTTTGATTTTTTGAATTTTGATGTTTTTTAAATGTTTTTGGATTTTGATGTTTTTCGATTTTTTTTGGATTTTTATGTCTCGAGGGCTGATCAGAGATGAGCCTTGCCTACGTTTAAGCTGAGAGACGACGTAGTTCGGATTCCAATGTTTTTGATGTTTTTTTGACTTTTTGAGTGTTTTTGGATTTTGATATGTTTTGAATGTTTTTGGATTTTCTGATGTTTTGATGTTTTGGATTTTTTTTCTTTTCTGAAGTTTTTGGATTTTCACATGATTTTAACAATTTGGTATGGACATGTGTGACAATATGAGTGCTTTATTTGAGATTTTGCTGAAAACCAAGCTAAGGTGGATTGATCAAATCAATGGATTGATGATGATGACAACATTGTTGAGGATGCACAACAATGCAAGGATTGATTGATCAGGATTGATGATGATAACATTGTTGAGGATGCACAACAATGCAAGGATAGTGTTAAGCAACACAATGATTGGGAATGGTATCCCTAAGATGATGATGGATTGATGATGATTTTCTCAAGACTGATGATGATAATCATTGTTGAGGATGCACAACAATGAAAGGATAGTGTTAAGCAACACAAGGATATCCTGATGATGATTGGATTTGATTGATCATGATTGTTGAAGCTTGATTTGGAACAAAAGTTGTTTGAATGATTTGATGTGACGTTTGAAGGGTGTGTTAGATGCAACTGATAGTGATTGTTTTGATTGATGTTCGATGAAAGATGAAGCTTGATAAGGAATGTTTGCTTGTCAAAATATGCCATGGGCTAGTGATTTAGATTATGGCTCACAAATGATTTGACCAATTTGGTTTCACATTTTCCAATGTTCTGATCACCACATAAGTTGGGGGACATAGATAAAGTTTTATTCCTAAAGCAAGATGCCAATATCTGCCCCTAGTGTCTAGCAATGTATGGAATGAGATGCTCAGATAAGTGTATGGATGGATGGATATGGTAAGCATGCAAAGTATGCCAAGGATTTATCTTGTGATAAGATAAGGTGCTCAAATAATGAATGTTCATTTGGATAGTGCTTCATGGCTCAGATAATGCTGCATAGGATAGGATCAATGAAAATGACCCATGTCAAGATGTTTATCATAAGCAAGTGTAAGGTGTGCCCCAAACTTTTTATCAAGATCAAGATAACTTGCATGATGGACATAGATGGATAAAGATGGATTGGATAAATGGCTTATGGATGGATGGATTTATTATGGATAAGATGGATGGAATGCTCAATTTATTACGGATGGGATGAGATACTTTCATCTGAACTGGCGCACGTAGATGCTCAATTCTACACATGATGCCTGTTTGCCAGGTTTTCATCATGGTCTTGCCCAAAGTGCCGCCCATGCGGTTTTCACTAGAGGACGATTTTTATCTTTACTATTTTCAATCCTTTTTTCTAATTTTTTTGGATTTTCATATTTTTTGATTTTTTTGGTTTTTTTCCGAAAGATTTTAAGCTCATACTGAATCACAAGGTGTTGCTAATGTAGATGCCCCTGTCATAATGTGCCATCAATATCCTGCTTGAAGGAGCTGCTTTGCTAAGATACGTGCACTTGAATGCAGCTTTTGGGATTCTTGATCTGCTTCGTCGATACCAGAGTTAACTCTGTCTTGGTGCGCACATCGCAATAAAGTTCCTTCAGAATCCTTATGATGAAGGGTCATTGCCAATACATAGTCAATGTAAGAATTGGATATTATGCATGGAGGCGTGGATGGAGTGTGTTTAGGGATAAGAGATGGATTGGTTGACAGTTTGGAACCTTTTACTCTCCAAACTTGGGAAGATGAGCAATGATGGGTGGATAGGGAAGTGTGTGTGGAATTAGGACCAACTGCTTGATACACTTTTTACATCGCTTGAGAAGCCTATTTTTGCTTTTGCGGACAACTTTGATGGATACTTTTCCCTTTTTTATTTTGCCCCATAGTTTCTTTGACTGATGGAGTTTGATAGGGATGATCTTTCTTTGTATTCTTTGGTATCCATTTGTATTTGATTTGTCCATTATGCTTATCAACTTCTTTTGCTTTGATAACATTCTTCGTACTTTGATTCAAATCTTTCTTTTGACGTTGGTCCCAATTCATGGATGGGGTGATGGGTGGATGACGATTCATGATGTGACTAGTTGTAGTATTGGCAATGGTTTCATCATAAGAACTCTTCATGCTCCCTATGTTGACATTTGCACAAGATGAAGTTTCCCCCAGTATGGTGGTAGTAGTACCTTCATGCTTTGATTCTGCTCATTTTGAGATATCTTGTTCAATAAACATGCTCTGACAAATGACCATTGTAGATGACATTGTTTCAATTCGCCACTCTGCTAACTCTAGATGTTCTATCTAACTTATTTCCTTGGGCGGATAATGATGGATATCTTTATTCATGATGTCCTCAATTTGAGTTTGGGACATATTCGATCCTAATGTTGACAACTCTATTTGATTGTAGGAGTTAAGAATCTGCTCTTTTTGTGTAATACAATCTTGTTCTAGATGAAGATCATCTACATTTCCATCCATAGAAAGCATCTCATGGGTAGATGGAGGAGTAAGTGCTATGTGGATGTGATCATCTTGTGTGGATAGGAGAATATCCATTAGATCATTGTAGTATTTTGGAGATACAAATTTTTGATCTTGATTTTTTTTGGGATTGCTTTCAATATGCTTTGGATCAAGCTCTTGACATGGGTCAGTTTCAAAGGATGGATCGCTTACAAATGGTGCTTGGATATCTTCATTAGACATGGTAAGTGGTTCAACATCCTCAAGTGTCGAGTTTAGGGTTCCTTTAGTATCTGTAGCCATGTAGTCAAAGGTTATCAACATGTTTTGAAAAGGACCATTGCTAGACTTTGGTGAAATATTTTGATCATGCTTTGGAATAAATTCTTGAGATATGTCCTCTAACTCGTAAGGCGATGTAAAGACATTTTCAACATGATCATAGGTGAACTGATTGTGCATTATGTCAATTGGATCAAATAATCCTAACACTCCTTGAAAGAGATCACTAAAAAGTGGCTCTTGATGTATGGTGAGTTGATCATCGGATTGTGTAGATACATCCTCAATGTGCTCCTCGATGGAGAGGTTTTGATTATTGTTTTCGACAATTGCGGTGGAGAGATTGTGAATGTCTTCGACCATAGAGTCAAGTGATGTTGATATTTCTTGAATTGGCTCATTGTTAGGTATCATTGGTGGATTTTGATCATGATTGAAAAGTGACTCTTGACCTATGTTTATTTGATCTTCGGATGAGATAGAAACATTTCCAATGTGCTCTTTGATGGATTGATCTTGATCCTTGTTTTCAATAGTTGTCATCTTTTGTGTTTGTGCTCGTGTTGGTTGGGTAGCTTGAGAGGCTTGGGAAACTTGAGAGGATTGTTGCATTTTTTGAGCTTGTGTTGCTTGTTGCATGGCTAGATATTGTTGGAATCCCTTTTGAAAAGCAGCTTGTAATGTCGCATTGTATTGGCTTGATGTGGTGGAAATTGGTGGTGGTGGGGGTGGTGGTGGATTCGAAATCATGTTGGATGTAGTGACAAGTGTTTGAGATACACTCGGAGCGATCATGGTAGTGAGGGGTTGAGATGTGATGGGCATGATAGTGGTGGTTGGAGTGATCAAAGTGATAGAGATGGTTGGATTGACCGAGGTGATAGATCCTTGGGAGACCAAATTTTGATTTGGGATCAATGTTGTTTGATTAGATACCATCCATTGGTGTGATGTCGATGGTATATTCAAAGGATTTGACGTGATGGTTTGATTGACATTAGGTGGATTGATTTGGGTGGATTGATTGGTGCTAGGTAAAGGGGTAAGCCCTAAACCAATGAATGATGTTGATATGGGTAATGGTGGTGGAGATGTCTCTTCGCGTAATGATTCAACTATTTTGGAAAGTGCAGCAATTTGATCTAGCCAATTTTGTTCTTGATTTTGATCTTGACTCCCTTGATATAGTTGATTAGGCTCTTGTTTAAGCAAATTTGGGATGCCTACTTACGGTTTTTGAATGGGATTATGGGAAAATTGACTTTGGATAATGTTTTGATTTGGGATGATGTTCAGATTTGGCATGATAGGATGAACATTGTTGGTATTAGGAATCATTTTTCCAAAGTTTTCTGAGTTAGGATTCATGTTTCAAAAACTTGCACTTGGTACATCCAAATTTGGTTTGTAGGGATTTGGTGGAATGACGTTGTTCGTTTCAATGCTCGTGCATTGATTATTCGATTGGTGGGTTTGTAGATTTGGGCTTGGATTTACCATCGGGAATTGCATTCCAATCTTTGATTTGGACACACTCACACTTGTTGTTCTATTGACATTTGTCGAAGGTAATGGTCCCATGTATGGATTGTATAAGTGCGAGTTTTGATAATCAATTGGAATTGTAAGGCTTTGAAGATTCAATTGATTTGGATTACTCAAGATGTATGGATCAAGTTTGTATTCCATGTTCTCCTTGTGTTTTGACCTTGTTGCAAAGTGACCTCTAAGGTACTTAGGACCAATGATGATATGAAAAATGAATGGGGTGAATGATGAGAGTGTTGAACGTTTAGGGTCTTTGGATCAATGCTAGACTTAGGGCTTGATTTTGATTATTTGATTTGGATAGTGAACTTGTAAACCCTAAGATGTTGGATGTGATCTTAGGATGAACTTGTTCAAAGGATGGTTGATTTAATTAAATGTATGAGAAAGGATGCATTCCCATATATCTAACTAAATGAGGTGATTTTGATTTTGATGAGGTGCCTAAGTCTAGAATGATGTTTCCAAAAGCTCAAAGTTTGTTTGGATGAGTGAATTTTGATCAATGTGTGAGATGGATGAAGTGTTTGATTTGATTGTAAGAGACTTAGAGAGACTTTGTTTACTAGGACAAGGTATTGAAGAACACACTTTTCTCTAAGAGCAATCAAAAGAGCAATATGACCAAAAGATATCAAGCACATGTGTGGGGTCCAATTCGTTATCTTTGCTTAATGAGTTCTTTTTACCAAAAAAAACCACTTGATTATGTTTCAAAGTGAATGTCCAATGTCACAACTTCTTATTGTCCCACAAAGTGCTATGTGGAAGTTCCAATAAATTAGGACAAGGGTTGCCTAATGTTGACCTTTGTAGGAGCAAATTAAGATGTAAACCCAATTACTTAGAAACCTCTAAGGACATAATCCCAAGGGTAAGCAATAGTTCTTGGGCTTTGTCAAAGGTATTTTCTCTAACTAAGGGGTTTGAAATTTTGATGATGATGTTGAATGTTGGTTTTGCAATGTTTTCGGTAAACGCACTGTGTTTTCGAATAAAGAACAAGTACAAGCCCTATGGATGTGGAAGACAATATTTGTTGAATCCCCACTTGGACAAGTCTATCTATGCTTATCTTTAGTGAATGGTTAGATGCTTGACCCCACTGGCTCCCCTCCACAGCTCATTAACGTCAATCGGGGCAGCCAAGCATCAACACCCATGAAACTCCCATGGCATGTTTTCCATTTCTACTAGAAGACCGTAAAAGTGTGGGGCGGCTTCAGAACAACCGTTCTTGCACCAACAAATAGATCAAGGATTTTGGCAATTTCTAGTACATGGGTTCTAGTAAGGACTTTCCGTTCATGGAGATTGACCCATTCAGCAAGAGTCCCCTTTCGGATCCATCTTGTCAGAGCCAACCGCGTGATAATGGAATTTAACCAATACCCACATTTATATCCCGGCTGGAAATACTCTTGGCTTTAGAGTGTTACCGGTTGAGTCGTTCCCTTGGGTGAGTACTTTTTCCCCAAGGCAGGCCCTCTAAGATAAACAAAAGCAAGCAAAGACACAATCCGTAACTCGATCAATCTTTGATGGCACAAAGAAAGAGAATATACACGAAAATGCCCCTACTCACACTCACACAAGATATTGTTTAATTTTTAAGCCCAAATCGAAGTGTTTCAAAGCAATAAAATGCATTTTGAGTGTTTCTCTTGCACCCTAGATTGCACAAAGCGCAAGGGGAGAGGATACGTACTCAAAATGCACCAAAGACAAAATCACACAAATCAAGCACTTGTTCATTTTATAGCCTTCAAAGCAATTGTGAGTTCATTTTAAAGCACCAAGATGAAGTGTGAAATTTGTCTTGTTCAATTTTAAACCAAATCGAAAAGCTAGTATGTGTTTAAGGTTCCATTTTAGTCCAACTTTTGAAAAAGAATTGACGATCTAGTTGGCTTAAAATAGAAAACTAAAGCATAAAATAAAGGCTCTAAGCATTAAAAAATGCTTTGTCAACTTCAAGTTTGATGCTCATTTCTCCAACTCAAATTTGTTTGATTGTTCGGTTCTTAGGTGAGAGCCAACTACTATTGTTTCCCAATGCCAAACTGCAAAAATTAGAAAACAATCACAAATAAGAAATAGGATATTTTAAGAAATCAATGATAACTTTATGACAATCTAAAGCTTACATTGATGATCTCCTAAATGTGTTTGAAGCACCACAAAGGCTACAGCGATTAAAATGTGTTTTGTGTTCAAGCTGCACTCAAAACTTAAATCAAACAAGCAGATTCAATTTTTCCAAATGCCTTGATTTTGAATGAAAATAGAAAAGCTCACCTCCAATGGATATCCAATGTTTAATTTCAGTGCATAATAAAGCTTGCTTATATATTAAGACTCCTCAAGTCATAAAATCAACGCAGTTAATAAATGTAAATCAGTCATGTTCAACACTGCATCTCCATGAATTTGTATCGTATGGGTGAGTAAGGATGTTGCCACCTAAAAAAGATCTTTTCAAGTCATATCAGGAGTAAATGTCTTTTGTAAAATAGTCATGAATTGATTTGGACTTCCTAATGGATTATTGACAAAGACTTAATAATCGCCCGAGTCATAAATCCATCTATTTTATATCACCCTCATAAATCTCTGTCAGAACTTATTTTTCAACCCCTACGCAACCATTCATTAAATCAATCCCTGTATAACCTTTCATAAATGCGAACAATGCAGGAAAAGACAATATCAATCAAAAATAGCCATATAAATCGAGAAAGACAGTAATATAGTTGAGAAAAATAGAGATATTAATGACCAAATCGCAGACAAAGCCTGCTACTGTTCTGACAGAAATCCTCTTTGCTTACTGCATCCACACACATTTGTACAGAAGTCATGTCGGCCTCTTTAGGGGATACATGGAAATTTTGAGCCTCAAGGCATGTCAATTGAAAAGACTAAATGAGTTGTGCAGGGCTTTGCTTGCAATCTTTACATCCATATAAGTAACCCACTATCATTGCTATTTCCAGAGCAGTCGAAGAATAATGGGGAGCTAGACAGATCACGGGAGATCATGGAGGGAGAATCAACAAAGAGGGAATCTCTGAATGAGTTGAGAATCGTTGAACATGGGAGCTGTCAGATTACTTTTATTGATCATTGATAATTGCGCCTATTGCACGAAACTTCACGTCCTTCTGGAAAGATTTATGTTTAGCTAGTGAAGATCCTTACCTAATTCCAGAATGTTAGCAAATACAAGCTATTAGAGGATACATGTAGAACCAATATGCTAGAAGGCCTCGAAACTTTTAAGCAAATGAAATTTGCGAAAGCATAGGAAAGACACATGAACTGTTTGAAAGTATCGAAGCATAGACTAAGCGCGTGGACTGTTTGATAGTTTAAAATCATAGACAAAAGCACGTGGACTATTGTAGAAGCATAGACAAGAAATGTGAACTGGCTGAAATGTGAAAGCAAAGACAAGGCGCGTGATCTGTTTGTCAGTGAAAAGTTTGACAAAAAGCCTTAAAGAACTGTGTTGCGATGGTCTGATTAAAAAGACTTTAGAAGCTTTTAAGCAAATGCAACTGGCGATGTAAAGCCATACCTCTCAACCTTTGCCAGCATTCTCCCTACGTGAAATGTGGGAGCAGGAATGGGCACGCGAACTCAAAGACGTAGACACACAAATGGCAGAAGCTCTTAGACACACAAACAAGGCGCGAGAACCATTTGACAGAATGCCTTAGGAGATGGCAGAAGCTCTTAGATCTTTTATAAAATGATATAACTACCAGACCTTTTCCAGCGTCCTCATTGCCTGCGCCAAAATGGAAGCAAGGAAGAAATGTATGTGAAAATCAAACAATGCACGTGAACATTTTTGACATAAAGCCTCAAAGAGATGTGGTCTCAAGGCTGAATTAATGTAGGATGTGTGCAAAACATATTTAAAAGAGATGTTAGAAAGTTTCAAACAAATATACGCTGTGAAAGCATAGACAAGACACATGAACTTTTTGACTGTATGACTCAAAGAAATATGATCCCAAAACTGTAAAGAATGGTTTCATTGCAAAGGAATTTTGAAACTTTTATGAAAATGCAACTGGCAGATGTAAAGTCAGACTCCCCAACCTTTGTTAGCATCCTCTGTGCCTACTGCCAGTATGGGAGCTTTGAAATAGCGGATGGATTTTCGTTCCCCCTTACGAAAAATGCATGAACAAAGGATTTTAAATAGAGAAAGCAGAAAACAGGGGATTTTATGTCAAAAAAAGAGAAAGCATGGAACATGTTAACAGTGTACCCCTTTTCTCTAACACAAACAATATTTTTCTTTCTACAAATTAACCATAAACAAAGAGATTGTTGGCTGTCAAAAAAATTGAAAGTAATCACATAATTCCTATTTCTTATGATAGAAAATAGAATGAAGCAAATGACTTTCAAAAATAAGCCAAAATATAAATGAAAAGCCCTCCTTCTAGCGCCATTTTGTGGATGCTAAAAATCTGCAAATGGTTAGTTTAAAACAAAACAACATTTTAACATCCCTATGAAATAATGAAACATGTCAATCATGCAATAAAATGGAACAATAGAAACTAAAGAAAGCATATAAAAGACATGATCTAACTCTATCTCATAGTGGATTGGTGTCACATGTGCTAGTGACCCTTTCCCAATCCTTGGTTGACAAGCTAGTGATGAAATTGCTATGGATATGGAGATGATAAATGGACAAGATAAGTTCTCAAAGAGAATGACCTTGCATAAAAGTTGTGGAGGATTTGATAAGAGATGAAGCCTCTATTTTATAGATTTTCAAATGCTAAGAGTGTTGAAAATGGACCAATGTGGGACAAAGATCAAGCCAATAAGATAAGGCCACTTGTCAAGTGGGGATAGGCCAATGGTTGTGCAAGATTTGGGAAGAGTGTCCATGAGAGGGAGAATTTGAATTCAAATTTGCAATAAATTTTGAGAGGGAGACAAGAAAAACAGCAATAAATGCTATGTTGGACTTGTCATGTTGAGGGAAAATGAGGGTTTTTAAATAAATCAATAAAATTGATTTATTTGTGCAAGTGGAGATATCTAGAGAATGCAAGTGGGTGAGATTATCATTTAATCAGGGTTAGATTAAATAAATGATGATTATGCTGATTTAATGCTGATTAGGTGAGTTGACTTTTAAGACTTTGATATTTGATTTATTTGAATTAGAAAATGATGGAATATGCATTTTTGAGATTTTAATTAAATAAAGTTTGATTTATTTAATTAAACTAAGATGTGAGCTTTTGATTTATTTAAATGATAAGAACCTGATTTACCAGGTGAATGGATGTGATGCATTTGATTTATTTATTGAGCGGATGAATATGCATAATGCAAATTTGACGTGTCTACAGCTACTACTTTCCCATTTCGTCGAACCGACGATGAACTTTTGGTATAATTTGTTGGTGGATAAACAAAATTTTCGTCGATATTCTGACAAAATCCTAAGGTATTTCACGATATCGTCAACCAACGATTCTTCGCCATTATTTTGACGTTTAATTTTTCGTCGCCCTTGTGACAAAAAAATAGTGACGGAAATACTTTCGCCATTGCGTCTCTCTTCCAACAGAGATTTGTTGAACGACCGACGAATGCTCGTCGGAAAATGGTGTCAAATCCAGTAGTGTTTTCATATCCTAATCCTAGCTTAGTGATTTCCTTTCTACATTGACTTAATTTTGTTGGCAATGTGGAGTTAGGTGGTAACAACAAACTTAATAATTCCAATAACTAATCTACACTCTCATTTTTCCAATCAAACACCACTTACAAGTTAAAAATTTGAAGGATTGTTGTCAAATAACTTAACTTGCAATTAGCACACACAGGCTTTGAAGCATCCTCCATCAACTTGGCCCAATCATCATTTAGACCCTCATTCAATATTCTATCAACTTCAAACCCTTCATCTAACATTGTTGCCTCTTCATCTATGTTTGGTGCCACTTTATATATGTTTGGTACCACTTCATCTATTTTTGTTTCCTCTCCATCTCTCACACTTTGACATTCTATCATATCTTCATAATAATTGACATTCCAAGGTCTTATACTACTATGTCCATATCTTATCATATGTCAATAAATCTAAATTCTTTTATTCACCTTTACACCAAGACAAAAATTACATGGACATGGATATTTTTCCATGTCCCTCTCATTGGTTATTCTCTCATCAAATGCATGGTATTGATCCCTAGTCAACCTTCAATGTTGATCCATCTATAATTTTCTACACATAGCAACAAAAGATTGTAGACTAAAAGAAAAAAACTATTTTTTTAATTGAAAGGAATTTCCATAGCAATAGAGTTATAGAGAGAAAATAAAATAGAGAGTTTAACTAATGAGTTGTAAACAATATATTTTTGTAGTTTATATTAAAATTGTCAATTACATTGCATTGCACATCTTTCAAACTCAAACCATTACTTCACACTACATAAATAATAACTAGATGTTGATAGATGACAAAATTTCAATTACAATATAGTTTTTACTAAGTCAACCTAAGTAGTTATGTAATTATTTAACATTTCATAACTAATAACTAGGAGCAACTGCCAATTGAATTTACTTGTCATGGCATTCCATGAGACCAAATTTCTTTGAAGCATTTTTTCAAAAATTTCACTACCTTGTCTATGCAACCACATTTTTCATACATATTATCTACCAAAGCATTTTATCAGATAGTTCATTTCCTTGTTGCTATGGATAAAAGCCTAAAACAAGTGCTTTCGAACAAGCTATGGATTCTTGGAAAATATATCAAAGCATAATATAATAAATAACATAGACAAGGAAGTGAATTGGTTGAAAAAATGCCTCAAATAAATGTGGTTTCATGGTGATGGAATACCATGAAAATTCATAAAAATTCACTTGTCATGGCATTCATCATGGAATTCTATCAACATGACACCACATTTCTTTCAAGAATTTTTTCCAAAGTTCATTGCCTTGTCTACGCTACCACATTTTTCATACATGTCTACCAAAGAATTTTATCAAACAGTTCACTGCCTTGTTGCTATGGCTAAAATCCTAAAATAGGTGATTTAAAAAAAGCTATGGATTCTTAGAAACAATCTATCAAAGCATAATAGTAAGCAACAAGCTATGGTCTCATGGTTTTTTTTTGGCATGAAAATTGACATGATTTTATTTGCAATTTTTTTTGGTTTTAAATGCATTTTTTTGGTGGTTTTGTTATTTGAAATGGGGAAAAATATCTATGGTCAATTTTGTGCACTTTTTAATTGTATTCAACTCTCATAGTTACTAAAAAAGGTAGTGTTCATGAAGGAATGGAAAAGATGTGTATATCCTTTGAATTACACCCGTATTGTGTAATGGCATTGAATCATTTAGCAAACCATTTTTTCTTCACAAGGAATTATTTTCTTGTGGAATAGTTGACTGAGACAACTCCTATTTCAACTGACCACCCTCTCATGAAATCTCATTCATATTATAATATTACACAATATTATCATAGTAAAGATTATTATGACACAACTAGCCACTACTACATGGCAGCATTCAAGGAAAGCCAAAGGCCACAAGATTTTGTGGATAGGTACAATTGAAGCTAGGAAATCTTAAGAGCTCTCTCTCAAATTTTGAAAAGCATCTAGAGGTCCACCCTGAGAATTGTGAGAGCTTAAGAGTTGTAGGCCATATATATTCTCAGCAAGGGCAAGCAAAGAAGGCTTTATAAATTTTAAGGAACAAAAATTGCATAGATCCACATGATGCCCATGCATTTATCAAGATGAGTGAGTCATTGATGCAAGAGCATCCAGTGGTGTAGGGAAATATTGCATCACCCAACAAAAAAAATCTTTATTTTATTCAATTGTTTTGAGTCCCATGATGGCACTTAAGGGGTATCAGACTATCAGGTGTTAGAAATAAGGAAAAATGGGCACTTACTATTTTTAGTAAGTTGGCCAAAATGGGCTCATATGGATGTGAAAATTTACCCCAAGGAGCAAAACTGAAAAAAATTCTTGGGCGTGAAATAATCACCTCAATACCTTGCATGGTTTGTGAGAAATTAAAGTTTTTGTCTTGGAAAATTTCTCCAATGCAACTTCAAATTTAGGTATAAAACTTTAGAGGCCTCAAAAAAGCTCAAAAAGTGGTTGAACTGACCTACGATGGGTTTATGTGTTAATAGAAAATCAGAAACCCAGATCAAAAGCTATGGCCCCACGAAGTTGGTCCTCTAAAAAGTGAATTTCATAAAAAATACTTCCTAGGCCAGAAATCAAACATTGGGTCTTTTGGCGCCAAAGCAAAAGGGGAAATTTGAACTTTCTAGAACAATCTAGGGTGGTTATTGGGGAAAATAAAGAGGGTTAAGTGGGGGTTGTAGAAGGTGGCCCTGATAGTGCAAATTATGGTTTTGAATAGTAGATTTTCTTTTCAGAGTTGATTTTGTTGTAATGAATCAAGCCAATGAGGCTGTAGCATGTAAGTTTTGAATATGTAATTTCATTTTTTGAAAATAATTGAAAGTAAGTCATTTTTTGTCTGGAATCTTCTGTGTTAGTATCTATTGTTGTGATTTATGTGGGTTTTGGGTGGTGTGGCCATCATCAAGTGGTATCAGAGTAGAAGTTCCTAAGCCTGTAATAGAACACTGAACGTGAGGCAGTTGCAGTAGGACCTGCAATTGTGGGTTGAGTTCAATATGCTTCCAAGAATTTCCCAATATGGTAGAAGTAGAGCCCAAGGATGTAGAGGAAGAGATCCTCCAAGAGATGAAATCAGAGCCCTTAGAAGTTAATTAGAAACCTTGCAACTAGAGTTTCAAAGAAGAGATGTGCAACGAGACAAAGATGATAGTGAAGATGAAATGTAAGAGGAAATGGAAGAGGAAGAGTAGGACCCAATGGATCCTTGAGAAAGAAGATTGTTGCGAGCGATCTTAAGCATTGGGAAGAAACCTAAAATGGAGGTTTCAAATTTTATTGGAAATCTTAATCCCAAAGAATTGATTGATTGGATCAACAACATGGAGGAATTTTTCAAGTTTGAGGAGATTGAAGATCCTCACAGAGTGAGCTTTACAAAGAAAAAATTGAAAGGTCACACTCGTATATGGTGGAAAGAGGTCTAGTTAGAAATAGGAAGACAAGGGAAGGATAAAATTTCTAGATGGGACAAAATGGTGTCAAAATTGAAGAAACAATTTATTCTAGTCGATTACAAATTGTTGCTGCTCAAGAAGATGCAGAGCTTGAGGCAAGGGACAAGGATGGTGAAATAATACACAGAGGAATTTCACAAGGTCCTAATTCAAACATGACATTTTGAGGAAAATAAAGAGAAAGTCATTTTTTATATTAATGGGTTGAATCCAAGCATATAGGAAGAATTGGCATTGGTAAGAATAACCACCATTGAGGATGCTTATCAATTTTCTCTAAAGGTTGAAGAATGAATGAACAAGAGGTTTGGGAAAAAACAATGAGGTGGAGGTCATGGAGGAAAGACCGGTGGACATTCATATAGAGGTTGAAATGAAGATCAAAATAAAGGTGAAGGCTCTAGTAGTAGCTAGAAACAAAAAGGAGATAACACCTACCATCCTCATGATCAAAATAATGGAGACCAACGAGGAAGAGGAAGATCTAGATGAGGACTGGGAAGAGGAGGCTTCTATGGAGCCTTTTTCCAATATGGATAAGAAGGACATAGAGCCTATGAGTTTCCTCAACATCAAGGAAGGCCAAATAGAAGACCTGAAGGTAATGCACAAGTTGCACATGTAGATGAAGATGTTGATTTTCCCCATTAAAAGGAGGCAGAAAGATGAGAGGTTCTTGTTACTAGAAGAGCCTTGTTGAATGAGAAGGAACCAACTTAAAGGAAGAATTTATTTTTCACCAGATGTAAGTGTGAAGGTAAAGTTTACAATGTTATTATTGATGGAGGTAGTACTAATAACCTTGTTTCAGAAGAGATAGTTAGTAAGTTGCAGTTGGAGAGAAGAAGGAATCCAAACCCATACCGGATTGCTTGGTTGCAGAAGGACCATAAAGCTTTGCTAAATGAACAATTTCTATTAAAGTTCAATATTGGAAATTACTAGGATAAGGTATTGTGTGATATTATTCCTATAGATGTTTGTCATTTGTTGTTAAGTAGAATGTGTCAGTTTGATTGGTGAGCAGTACATGATGGACATGCCAACACCTATTCTTTGACAAAGGATGGGGTTTGTAATAAGTTGAAGCCCTTGAAAGAGGTAGAAGAAAAGGTATGTAGTAATGCAATAGTTTGTTTGGTTGATGGAAGAAATTTCCTAGAATGTATGAAGCATGAGCATATGTGGTTTGCATTGATCCCTAGAGTTGATAAAGAATATACTACTGAGATACCTATAGAGGTTTCAAATTTGTTGGATGAATTTCAAGCTATTATTTTTTATAATGTACCTAAATGTTTTCCTCCCGTAATAAATATTAGTCATCAAATGGACCTAATTAGTGGAGCTAGTTTTCCAAATAAGGAAGCTCATTATATGACTCCAATAGAGAGTGAAGAGTTGAATAGACAAGTGCAAGAGTTGTTGTGGAAGGGATTGATTAGAGAGAGTTTGAGTCCATGTGCAGTACCTACAGTACTAGCACCAAAGAAGGATGGGGAATGGTGGATGTGTATAGATTCTAGAGCCATTAACAAGATCACCATCAAGCATAGATTTCCCTTGTTGAGAATGGATAACATTATGAATTGTTTGAGTGGAGCTAACTAGCTCACGAAGATAGATTTGAAGACCAGATATCACCATATCCATATTAGAGAAGGAGATGAATGGAATACAACCATTAAAACCAAGGAGGGATTGTATGAGTGGTTAGTCATGCCTTTTGGGATAACCAATGCATTGAGCGCATTTATGCTACTTATGAATAAGGTATTGAAAGAATTTTTAGGAATTTTTTTTATTGTTTATTTGGATGATATTTTGATTTTCAATAAGACATTAGAGGAACACTTGATGGATATTCGAAGAGTTTTTGAGAAGCTAAAGGAGGAGAAGCTATTAATTAATTTGAAGAAATGTAGTTTTATGAAGAGAGAGTTGTTGTATCTAGGATTTTTTGTCTCATCAGAGGGTCTTAAAATGGATCCAGAGAAGGTGAGAGCTAACATTGAATGGCCTACCCTGAGGAATGTTATAGAGGTAAGATCATTTTATGGTCTAGTAATTTTTTACAGAAAATTTATTAAGAATTTCAATAGTATATGTGCACCTTTAACTAAAGCAATGAGAGAGAAGAAAAGAGTTTAAGTGGACTACATGAGCAGCCAAAATTTTTGATATGTTGAAAAAGAAAGTTACAAAGCAACCTGTTTTGGCCCTTCTAGATTTCAATAAGGTCTTTTAGGTAGATTGTGATGCTAGTGGCATTGCCATAGGAGTTGTTTTGAGTCAAGAAGGTAAGCCTATTGCCTATTTTAGTGAGAAGTTAAATGATGCTAAGAAGAAATATTTTGTCTATGATCAGGAGTTTATGCTACAGTTCAAGCTTTGAAGAAATGGAGACACAATTTTTTTCCAAAAGAATTTGTTTTATATACTAATCACTAGGCTTTTTAGTATCTCAATAGTCAAGGAAAGTTGAATCAAAGGAACTTAAAATGGGTTGAGTTTTTCCAGTCATACTTTTTTTTTAAGCATAGGAGTGGAAGGTCAAACAAAGTTGTAGATGCCTTCAGTAGAAGGAAAAATTTGTTGATAGAGATGAATATAAACATTGTTGGGTTCAATGAACTCAAGAGTTTGTATCCAAAAGATCCAGACTTTGCAAAAGCTTGGAAAGCTTGTTTGGAACCTGTTACATTGGATAGGATGAGATGGTTGGTTTTCTTAATCCAAGATGGGATGTTGTTTAGAGGAAGCCAATTATGCATTCCAAGGAGTTCTATGAGAGAGAATCTAATCAACGAGAATCATAGTGGATGATTGGATGGAAATTTTTGTTGAGATAAGATTATTGCTCTTATTAGTGAGAATTATTATTGGCTATAGTTACAACAAGATGTGAAGAATTTTGTACAAATTTTCAAAGTATGTTAGATGGTGAAAGGAACAAGTCTGAATACTGGATTGTATTAGCCATTACTTGAACCTAAGAGGCCATGGGAGGATATTAGCATGGATTTTGTTCTTGGCTTGCTAAGAACACAAAGAGGGAATGATTCCATATTTGTGGTGGTGGATATATTTTCAAATATGGCACATTTCATTCTATTTCATAAGACTAGTGATGCTATTCATGTTGCAGAGTTATTTTTTAGAGAGGTGGTAAGACTACATGGTATACCAAAGAGTATAGTTTCAGATAGAGATGCTAGATTTGTTGGTTATTTCTGGAGGAATGATGTAGAGCATCTACACAATTTAGAAAAAATCTAGTGTACTTCACACCTAAACCACAAACTGAGAAGATCAATTTAAACATTCACTTAAACTTTCAACAAAATCCACATCTTTGTAACTTGTTTTACTTTGCTAAAAGGCACCAAATTTACAAATCAAGTTACCAACTCACCATAGACCCTAGAAACACCTTGAACATCATTAATTTGACTAGTTCAAAGCAAAAAAACCATTGGAAAACTTTGAATCACTCAACTCATCAAACATTCACACCAAGACACCAATTTGCAGCTTATTTCCACATTGTTACAGAGAACTAAAACAACAAATCTTGACTCCAAACCTTTACCAGGCCCAAATTATTCTTAACCATCATCAATTTAATAGGAACAAAGAAATATCACCTTTTCACAACACAATATCAACAGTTTCACAACTTATTGCACTCATGCCATCCATTTATTATAGTAGACCATAAACACTAAATCGGGTATATTTCTTGAGCCACATTGAACCTTCAAAATATAAACACATATTTAGCAACCCATTTCAGCCTATTATAACATATCAAAATATTTTATAAGGTTTTTTGAAAAAATTACCAGAATAATTGACTATCCCATAGAATAGGGCCCTAATTAGGCCTAAAATACAAATCATCTACCTTCAATTCAACTCCACAACCTTGAATAACTATAAATAGTATTGCATCATGTTCTAAAACATCAAAATTTACCATTTTTTGATCCTTTAATTCCCTTCAAAATTCACAAAGCACAAACCCTCACTTTATGCTAACTTAGACTAAATGCAACAAAGGTTTATTGCAAGTATGCTTGCCAAACCTCATACCAACTTTCCAAGGCCTCAATAAAGTTTGTATATTTCTGAACATGGTAACTAGACCACCTCCAATCCTTTTCCACTATCACTTCACCAAAACCTAACCTATAGGCACCATTTCTTGCACGGAAAACTCAAAAAATTACTTGGAGTAGCAACATATCTTTTGTGTTTCACCTTCCTCTGTCCTGCAAACAAAAAAACACAATATAAAACAATAAAAAATAATCCATTCAACCAATTACAAAGCTTACATTGGTGGAATGGTTGCTCAAACTCTTCCTAGACTCTCAAACCCTTATTTTTGGTTTTTAGACATATTTACAAAAGGAGGACAAAAACAGATGGTATATTCAATAGAATCCCTCCATAATGGATTTGAATGAAAAAAAACTCACCAAAATACCACACAAAATAATAATCAAAGCCTAGAAGTTAAGTATAGGCCATAGAAAGGCTAAAACCAATAGTAAAAACTTTGTTTTGGTAGAACAAGGTATTCTTTATCCAAAATTGTTCAAGAATTCAAAACTACAATGCTTGTTTTGCCTTTAAAATTCCTTAAATAGATGTTTACATCAGTTTTTGTAACTAACCCTTCATCTTCTATGATCAAACCTTCCCTTTTCCAACTATGACCCCTCATCTTCCTCTTTTGTGCATTTTTGCAATTTTACATCTTTTTGCATTTTGACAACAAATGACAACTTTTCCCAATTTGACCTCCTAGAAACCTAATGGAGACTTAATGAAATTTTAAAATGGACTAAACATGACCTTATTTGCATGCTTTACATGATGAACTTAAAAGTTTACAAAAATGATTATTAGAGGCATATAATGCACAAGGTTCTCTTGCACCAAGGACATTATGGAAGAAGTTGAAGATAGATTTGAAATTTAGTTATGCACACGATCTACAGATTGATGGAAAAAAAAAGGTGGTGAATAGGATTTTGGGTAACCTGCTGAGAAGCTTAGTAGGAGATAAGCCTAAGGAATGGGATTTGATTATACCATAGGAATAATTTTCTTATAAAAATTATGTCAATAGGAGCATGGTAAATCACCATTCCAGATTGTATATGGGAGTAGTCCAAGAACTGCTTCTAAAATAAGAAAGATGGATAAGGGGGAGAAGAGTAATGATAAGGCTGAAGATTTTTTTGAGCACCTAAAGAATTTGCACGAAGAAGTGAAGAAACGCGTCAATAAGATGAACTCATAATATAAGGCTAAGGTAGATCAAAAAAAGGAGGTGTAAGGAGTTCTAGGTAGGAGATGAAGTCATGGTTCATTTACAAAAGGAAAGGTTTCCAGTTGGTACATACAACAAGTTAAAGATGGAGAAGTTTGGACCATGCAAGATCCTGAAGAAGCATGATTCAGGAAATGCTTATGAGGTAGAGTTTCCTACTGGAATAAACATTTCTCCTATGTTCAACATTGTTGATTTGATAGAGTATCATGAAGGCGATATAGAGGAGGGGTTGATAAATGAACAGTTGAAAATTTTGGCACCTACTTCAGAGAAGGAAGCGATAGAAGAAATCTTGGATAGCCATGTGGGTAGAAGCACAAGAAACATGCAATATGTAGAGTACTTGGTGAAATGGAGAGGAAGGCTTACTAGAGATTCATCATGGTTATCTGAGGTTGAGGTTAACCGTCTTGGTTTCCCTCTAACTCCAGAGAAGTGACAGGGTCACTTTTCAAATTACCCTGGGTGTCTGATGCAAGAGCATCCAGCAGTGTAGGGCAATGTTGCATCACACAATTTTTTTTTTTCTTTATATTCTTTTTTTTTTTTTAGTCCCATGAGGGCACTTAAGGGGTATAAGACTGCTAGGCATAAAAAATAGCGAAAAATAGACACTATTTTTAGTAAGTCAGCCAAAATAGGCTCATATGGACATGAAAATTTACCCCAAGGAGGAAAGCTGATAAAAATTTTCGATCACGAAAGAATCACCTCAATACCCTACATAGTTTGGGAGAAATTAAAATTTTTGTCCAGGGAAATTTCTCCAATGTAGCTTCAAATTTAGTTAGAAAACTTTAGAGGCCTCGAAACAACTCAAAAGGTGGTTGAATTGACCTAGAATGGTTTACAATGTTGTAGACCTCGTCGAGAGCTTTCCAATGATATGCAATAATAGCAAATTGGACACCCGGAACAAAAGTTATGGCCCCACGAAGTTGGTCCTCTAAAAAGTGAATTTGATAAAAATTACTTCCTAGGCCAGAAATCAAATGGTGGGTCTTTTGGTGCCAAAGAAAAAGGATAAATTTAAACTTTCTAGAAAATTCTAGGGAGGTTATTGGAGAAAATAAAGAGGGTTAAGTGGGGGTTGTAGAAGGTAGCCCTAATAGTGCAGATTATGGCTCCGAATAGTAAATTTTATTTTTAGAGTTGATTTTGGTGTAATGAATCAAGCCCATAAGGCTGTAGCATGTAAGTTTTGAATCTGTAATTTCATTTTTTGAAAGTAATTGAAAGTAAGACATTTTTTTTCTCAGATCTTATGTGTTGGTATCTGTTGTGATTTATGTGGGTTTTGGGTGGTGTGGCCCTCATCAGTTATTAATATTGTTAGACCCTAGTGCAGCCTTAGATTCTCTTAAGACACCAAAGTCTCTTTTGAAGAAGAGCAGAGAAGAAGTACCCATTCAATTGTTAAAAAACATTGGGGTTTTTCATCTTGAGCATGATGAACTAGAGTTGGCTCAACAAGCTTTTATAGCGGCATTAGGAAATGATGTTTTACATCTACATAATTTTTTGTGGTCAGTCTTGTGCATTTTTTACTTATAGGATTCTCACAGATAGTTAAAAAGGTAGTGTTCATGAAGGAATGGAAAAGATGCATACAACCTTTGTATTAAACCCATATTGTGTGATGGAATTCAATCATTTAGAAAATAATTTTTTCTTCACTATAGGGCAACATTTTCTCATCGAACAATTGATTGAGATAGCTCTTGTTTCAACTAACCAATGCCCTCTCCTGAAATATCATTCATATTATAATCTTGCATGATCTTATCATAGTATAGGTGATTATGACACCACTAGCCACTACTACATGGCA
Organism: Sequoia sempervirens; assembly: GCA_007258455.2. NCBI lineage: Eukaryota > Viridiplantae > Streptophyta > Pinopsida > Cupressales > Cupressaceae > Sequoia > Sequoia sempervirens. The sequence goes on from VDFB02000003.1 coordinate 612,403,303, forward strand.
TCAGTCAAGGAAAGCTAGAGGCCATAGGATTTTATGGATAGGTTCAATTGAAGTTGGGAGATCTTAAGACTTATCTCTCAAATTTTGAAAAGGTTTTGGAGGTCCACCCTTAGAATTGTGAGAGCTTAAAAGCTATAGGCCATATATATGCTCAACAAGGGTAGGCAAAGAATGCTTTAGAAATTTTAAGAAAGGAAACTCGTATAGATCAACATGATGTGCATGCATTTATCAAGATGGGTGAGTTATTAATATCACCAAACCCCAGTGTAGCCTTGTATTCTCTTAAGACACCAAAGTCTCTTCTAAAGAAGAGAAGAGAAGAAGTACCAATTCAATTGTTAAACAACATTGGGGTTCTTCATTTTGAGCATGACGAACTAGAGTTGGCTCAACTAAATTTTATGGATGCATTAAGAAATGTTGTTCTGCCTCTACATAAATTTATATGGTCAGTCTTGTGCATTTTTTACTCATAGGATTCTCATAGTTAGTGAAAAAGGAAGTGTTATTGAAGGAATGGAAAAGATGTGTAGAGCCTTTGAATTATACCCAAACTGTGCAAAGGCATTGAATTATTTATTAAACCATTTTTTTTCACTATAGGGAAGCATTTTCTTATGGAGCAGTTGACTAAGATAGCTCTTGTTTCATCTAACCACCCTCTCATGAAATCTCATTCATATTATAATCTTACATGATATTATCATAGTAAAGGTCATTATGACACCATTGGCAACTAGTACATGGCATCAGTCAAGGAAATCCAGAGGCCATAGGATTTGGTGGAAAGCTTCAATTGAAGCTAGAAAATCTTAATATTTCTCTCTCATATTTTGAAAAGGTTCTAGAGGTCCAAACTAAGAATTGTGAGAGCTTAAAAGCTATAGGCCATATATTATGCTTAGCAAGGGTATGCAAAGAATGCTTTTGAAATTTTAAGAAAAGAAACTCGTATAGATCCACATGATGTCCATGCATTTATCAAGACAGGTGAGTTATTAATATTGTCAAACCCCAGTGCAGCCTTAGATTCTCTTAAGACACCAAAGTATCTTCTAAAGAAGAGAAAAGAAGAAGCACCCATTCAATTGTTATACAATATTGGGGTTCTTCATTTTGAGCATGATGAACTAGATTTAGTTCAAAAAAAATTTATGGAGGAAAATGGCATTCAAGTTGAATTCATAAATAAAATCCCTAGTGTCAATTTTGTAGTTTTTCCTATGCTCTTTAAGGATATGAAATTATTTCATCAACTAGAAGAAGGTGGTGTTTCAATTGAGTTACCATGGGATAAAGTCAGAACATTATTTAATATTGCTAGGTTGTTTGGACATCTACATGATACTGAAAAAGAAAATCTTTTATATAGGATAATATTGTTCAAGTTTCCTGATTATGTGGATGCATATCTACATATTGTACCAATGGATCAAGCTTGGAATGAGATACAACTAAGCCTAGAATTGATTGGGGACGCACTTAAGGTGGATTAAAAATCATCAAATTCTTTATCTATGCTTGGAAAATGGAACTGAAAACAAATGACTGGCTTAAAGCAAAGGAAACAATTAAAGTTGCACAAAGGGAATCAAATGCAAAGAATTCTTATGTTGACATTTCACTTGGAAATTGGAATTATTTTTCAAATTTTTGCAATGAGAGGAGGGATCCAAAGGTGGAGACACAATATCTTGAGAAGGCTAGAGAACTGTATTGTAAAGTTTTGGCATAGAGATCAAGAAATGTTTATGTTGTAAATTGGGCAGCCATTGTGCTAGCTAAAAGGGGTCAATTTGATATGGAAAATGAAATCTTTACATAGGTACAAGAAGCTATTGTAGGAAACATCTTTGTTCATATGCCTAATGTGTGGGTAAATCTAGGACATGTTTACTTTTCACAAGGAAAGTTTGTGCTTGTAGTCAAAATGTATCAAAATTGTTTGAGGAAATTCTATTTTGGCACTAACACTCAAATTTTATTATATTTAGCTCAAACACATTATGAAGAAGAACCATGGCAACATTGTAAAAGAACATGATTAAGAGTAGTAGAACATTATTAAGAGCAATATATTGTAATGAGAATTTTAAATTTGTGTTTAATCTAATGAGGGTTTCAAATCATCTCTAAATTCATTGTAGAGGGTGTCCATAAATCCGATTTCATTACAGAGGGCCTCGGAAAATTTAAATTTGTTGCAACAAACTCTGAATTCCTTGCCTACCTTTTTAGAAGTCTCTAGGTCCTCTCCAAATCTTTATCACCCATGCAAGTAGCTGCTATGATTGATCAAAATGCCTCATGCTAGGATAATGAATGAAGTGAGTTCTGCAATGAATGAATGAAGTGAGGTCAAGTGAGGTCTGCAATGAACGAATGATGCGAGGTCAACTGAGACAAATGAATCTGCAATGAAAATGAATAATTGTGCCAATACATAACACCAATAATTAGCTGAATTTTATTCAAAAAATTTGTCTAATTTTGATTTGATGACTAACTATTTAGTCTTTTTTATTTCTATGACTAAATAATTTTTTAGTCAATGACCAAATTGGTCATCTATTTATTCATTTATAGTTGAGTTGCAAAAAATCTGAAAAATTTAGTCATGTTTAGTTGTTGTGACTAAAATTTTTAGTCACTAGTCATTTATTTGCCAAATTCTACTAGTGAATCTTATTATGCCAACATTTCCATGAGTTCTTAGTTCTTATTTACCATTTTCTCTGTCTTCACGGTGATCTTTTCCAACTCAATCATATATTGCAATAACATATCACTCTCCTACTTTAGCTACAAATTCCACTTCTCTAACATCGAAACATCTTATTCACTAATCACTTTCTCCTCTATCAACACTCGAACCTCCACTTTATGAACTATACATAACTATTGCACCTCTGTAACATTTCAACTTGCATCTAGACTTCCTCTTTGTTCCTGAGGTTTTTCATTGATATTCTCTCCTTCATTTTCCTATTGTTGACATTGATCCTAAATTTAATTTGTATCAATTGCTTCTTCATGCACTTCCTCTTCTTCTATTAGTGAAATTGGTGCTTTGGGTGTAGTACCCGCCTACTCATCTCTAGGTGGCATATTTTCTGCTATGGTGGTTTCTCCTTACAAATTCTACATTTCGTAAGTGAGTTGAACCACTATGAATTTCATATCTTCTTGAACATCCAACCTCATTTCTACTTCAGGATCTTTCTCAATTATAGGTTGAGCCATTGAGACTTCCTCGTGATGCTTTGTGCTTTTAATTGTTGTATCAAAGTGGACCATTTCTTTTCTTTCCTCAAGGCATGATCTGTGGTTATTGTAGGTTCTCCCTCTAATACTGAATATGCTTTGTTGAGGGTTTTCTGCATTGTCACCATACTCACAAATGGCGGGGAAGTAAACATAGTAGATACCTATTAGGATGTTGACCTTGTTCATGTGTACACTTCTTATTTCATAGCTACCTCTTTTGGGGTCAAGAGCTCTGCTCTACGCACTACAATAGAAGAAGATGATAGTTTTAGTGTTCTCAAAATGTCTATAGGAATGTCCAAAGTCTCTATGTTTGGATCATTTGGCTAAGAAGCCACTGAAACTCTTTCAATTGAAACTTTAGACCTGTATCCCTTCTCCACTTTTCTCAACAGCTTTGGCTTCTACCATTTTTCTCTTCTTATCTAAACAATCATCATACCCTAATTCACTTATCATCTTATGTTTCCTTTTTCTTCCTTGTGGGTATTTGGGTATCATCTCATCTTTTTTTATCAACCTAATATACCCATGTATAAAGGATTGATTGAATTCAAGTACCTACCTAGAGATACCATATATAGTAACTATCTCAGAATGCCTCCAATCTAGATTTAAAATAGGTTCATCATAAACCTTGTCTAAATCATTTATGGATTAATAACATCGCCATCATCTACATCCATTTCCTCAAGAACATCATGTGTTTTTAAATTTTTCATTTGGGAAATTGGCAATCTATAATAGGACCGCTTTCTGAGATCATGCTTATCTTCACTATCACCACATAAATCCTCTAAGTGAGGGATACAAGTATACCTTCTATTTATATTTTTGTATAATCTCTCATTTGGATCGTAATTACTCCTTTTGAGCATGAATGGCTCTAGCCCATATGAATTTAATTCATTATCACACAACTTAGCACTCTTAGCTGAGGTGCATTTATATTTCCCTATAGCAATAGGAAATTTTACAAGTCCCCTCTTGTGAGCTTGTTGAAATATTTCATGAGACATCATCACTTGTCTTGTAAATTCCAACAATACTATTTAATCTATAGGGTATCTAGGTAACATGTAGGGGTAGCCTATAAACCATTTTATCCTTATGTAAGTGAATGTGGGGAACTGATATACTAGCACTTGATATAATGGATAGCATCTTGTGCTTTGAGAGATGTTCTCTTTTCTTTATCTTCCTCGATTAACCTAACCAACCTCATTGAAAAGGCATCAGTTACCATATGGTAATTATTTTGACACTAACAAGATGTGATGTGAGGAAAATTCTAATGAACCAACTTGTTCCTTGGTTCTCTGCCCATAACCCCTACTCTATTTAATCCTTAGATATTGGCTCTTAGAGAACATCAATATACAATTTATGAAGACATGGTGAACCATTATAAGGTTGAGAAAAAATGAATTTGATTGCAAATTATGTCACTGATAAATATTTCCTAGTGCATCCAAACATGATTATCCCTCATTCTTCTAATAACTTCATATAAACATGGTTTAAATTTATTACCATCTCTAAAGACTTCCATCCAGCTCAATAGGGTTATCATATCTCGTATTTCTTAGATAAACAGTGACCTCAATATATTCTTTAGAATCTTGGTGGCCTTTTCTTGGAGCTAAGTTGAAACCATGCCATTCTTATTGTTCTCTTCCATAGCAATGTATGCCTTAGTTGTGTCTTCCACATTCAATGTATTTATCTTTGAGAACACTAGGATTCCAAATGTCTAACTAATACCATTTGTGGATAGGTCAACATAAACTCTTCCTTCTTTGATGACCGCCCTTTTTCCTACATCATAATATTTCATGCATTCCAAGACTAACTCTAGGGCTTCCATTGCTAATGGGAACCCTACCAAAACATGCATCCTAGTGGCAATCATATTTTGAAAACATAGGCTAACATTCGACTATTAACCCCTACTCATTAATTCATACTCATTAAAGCTTCCCAAATGGGTATGTGACACCAATACGTAAGTAGGAACTGCCTATCATATGAGAAACTTCTATTCCTCCATGAGTTGTACAAAATCTTATTTTGGTGTTTACACCTCCATAGACAACCAAGTACATAAATGGAAAATAAAATAGACAATAGACAAGTAGATAGATGAGATGAAGAAGATAAAAACATTAGAACATCAATATGTTTCTAAAACAAAGATGATAATTCAAGAAACAGAGTATGATTACCATCTATTTAGAGAGCTTGTGATCTTGAAGGAGAGTAAAACACTCTAGACAAGCTGAGAGATCCAAGATGTTGATGTAGAAGCCACGAACTTCTAAGAATAATGGTGTAGGAGAGAATGAGAATGGGAATGATAGCTTGAGAGTGCCATAATGCAAGAATGAATTGAGAGAGAGGAAGAATGAGTGAAAGAATGAAAGAATAACATTCAAGAAGGTGTTTTTAGGCACATCTACAACCACATAGGCATTACATTTCACAAGCAGACAAAAGTGTAACATCCCAATGGCCACATAATCAAAAGTATTTTCAAGATGTTTGTACGACATGTAGATGTCTACACATCATGCTAGTATCCCAAAAAAAAATACTTGAATACCAAAAATAAAGGGTTTTAAGAGCATAATTAAAGGTAAGTGAAACAAGGAATTTACAGTATCATCTTTATTAAGCTAATGGTTAGGTTATGTAGTGTGAAATTGCTCGGGGGGAAATTTTGTGACACTACACAAACAAACATATATCTTCATATATATCTAGAAACTTACATATCTACTAGATATAAAAAAAATCATATACCTGAATTGGGGATGCTAGTGAGGATTTTGATAATAACTCATTATGGATGCAATAACATCAACTTCCTATACATTAAACATCGTAGGAATGTAAGACTACAAATATATCTACATATAACCATAATATATTTGAAATTAACATCTAAATCACTACAATGAGTTATGTAAGTTCTAACAAAACAAATTCAATCATGGTTTAGTTGGAATGCCTTGACTCTAAATCGTTCCACAAATGACGGTCTTTGAGGATGATTAAGTGTTATAGTTTATGACATGATAAAATTTGTCACATCACTCACATATGGAGTACACTACAAAAGTCAAATAAGATCAAGATATAAATTAGTATGTATCTAATTAATCACAATTTAAATTATATGCATACAATAAAAAAAAAAACATGTACAAAAAATTATACCATGTCTAGGTCAAATTCAATGGTGGAAAGAGTACCATGTTGTAATTCTCTAATCTCATCCTCAGTAATCAACTATTCATTCCCACTTATTGTTGTTGCACCTCATCTCCAACCGTATATGGCTCACCGTATGTTCTTCCCTCACACATCTCTTCATATGTAGTATGTATTGTTGCATCATCTCCTCCAGGTATCACATCATGCACCTCATACTCAATTGTGTCTAGGCGAGGCTCAATAGTATCTCTCATAGGACCTAGACACATATAACCGTACATACTATAATGATGAGGCACATAAATATGTTTAGATGTTGATGCTCCATAAAGATAACCTAAATCATCAAGATTATCACTATCAAGTAGTTGAGAAAACTATGAAGATTGTGTAATCAAATGGCTAGTCAAAGAGTATATTCCCAAGAGACTATGCATTGTTGCATCTACAATAATGTATGGATGGGATAATCGAGGTGAAGGAGGAATACAAGGAGGGGGAACATATGGACCTTACATCTGACACATTTCACCAGGTCTATCTTTGGGAATTCCCATACCTAATCTCTAAAGAAATGCCTAAAATCAAAATAGTTCACATGCTTAAAATAAAGTCCAGATATAATTTTAAGAGAAAATAAAGGGGGACATCAAGATTGTTGTTGGGTGGTTTATCAAACATCATCCACCAATAATCACAAAATTTTCAAATTATGCCCTCACATGTGTACCATTTTATGGAAAATTTGGGTTTATCTAAAGCACCAAGTTGTCCAGTTTTCGGATTCAAAAAATATTCAACTATTTTGGCTTTAGATATTTCCATTTTTTTAACCTTGTCATAAGTCAAAATGTTATGGGTGCTACCACAATAGTGGTTTACACTTTCTGGGAGTTCTTGATTTTTGCTGAAATCACATATTTTTAGAAAATATAATGATTTAAGCCTTGAGATTTTCCATTTAAAGTATTCCAATTGAAGAGGGTTTGATCAAACCACCTTAGACCAAGCCCCCTTGGATAGAACCCTGCTAGTTTTAAACCATACCTATAACGGAGTCTCCTTTACACCTATCAAAATGCTGATAAAAAACCACTTTTGATTTACCTTTTGGGGGATCAAATGAATTCATTTAAATTTTTTTTTGTAAGTATGTAGTAATTATTATAAGCTTCCAAAAAAAAATTATTTAAATTTAATTTGATTATTAATTTTTTTTTTTTATTTCTTGTGAATGTAGGTTTTTCACATAAAATCAAGCTCTTTGTTTTGCACATGTGGAAAAATAGCAGAATATCAAACAAAAAAAATTGAAAAATATGAGTGCAGCAGATATTGAAGTCCTTGATCCAAAAAAAAAAGAAAAATTGAATTTTGTTACATACAAAAAAGTTACGTGTTATATGGTCTGCCTATGTCTGAATTGTAATTGGTTTGACTTCGAAACTTGATTAAGGAAAAAATATTCAATAGAACACTATATAACCTAGTGGAAGCACTAGATATTAAAGTTACAAATCTAAATTTGAAAGAATTAGAATTTTATCCTTCATGGAAAAAAGTTATGCATTATATAGTGAGCGTCACTCCTTAAAAATATTGTTTTATGAAAAAAACTAGTTTTTGAGCGAGATGGAAAAAGCTTGGTGCAATCTGATTCCAAAATTTTTGAAAAAAATATAATTAGAATCTACAGAAAAAATGTCACAAAACTCTAGTTTGCATCATCTTCAAATTCCTCATGGTTTAGCCGCTATAGGTGGCCGAAAGTGAAGATTTAGTTAGAAAAACTTATTTCAGTGTCCTGTTTGGCCAAAAATTGTAAACCACTATTGTGGGATCACCTCATATTGCAACATCTTCATTTATCTCCACTCTTGAAAAGAAGTATCTTGCCTTGGGATTTCTTTCACATGACTTATTATGGCCTCTATATTAGATGTTATTGAGTACAAATGAGGGTGGTAATGGTACCTCTTAGTAATTCTCTTCAATTTAGTCACATTTATCTAAATTAAATCCTTAATTGAAGGAGGATTTGATAGAGGGTTTGGTGGAGAGTTTTCTCTATCATTTTTTTCTACCATTTAACTCTATTTAAAATCAATATTTTTAAAATTAACATAATTTTAAACTAATTACTAAAATCTATTAAAAAAACCTAATGTATATGCCAAAAAATTAGAGAAAACAATTAAAATGATGAAAAACACAAAGAAAATGAGTTACCTCGCTTTCTAATACTAAAATTTGAAGGAAAATTGTTATTTTTTTATGGAATTGGGAAAAATGGATATAAGTTCTAGATGGATAACCATGTATGCTACTTTTCCAATGTGTCATTGCCCATAGTTTGACTATCACAATGCATAAAAATGATATTTTTTAACAAATATTTCTCTGAAATAGAAATCCATTTGAAAGAGTTTTTTTAATATTTAAACCTATTCAAAATGGATATTCATTTAAGAAAGAATTATTTTTTAAATATTTGATAAATGCCAAGCCCCAACCTTGACACTATAGTTGATAGTAGGGGGTGGGGGGATCATAATATTAATATTATTATACTATTATATTATATATATTAATGATATAATATATATTATTATATAGTACATAATAATATATAATACATAATAATATATAATATGGTAAAAATATTTAAGGAATATGAAGGAGTAGCCGGAATGGGAGTAGGTCACCAACAAGAATTTTTCAAACTTTCACCCTACAACATGGAAGAACTCAACCTTCCCATGGTTTTAGGGCAACTCATAAGTAGAGCATATCTAAAAGGTACTCAAAGGTCAAGGAAACAAAGTGGTCAGTGGTTTTTTCAAGGCGATAGGTTTTGGTAGAATATAAGAGCATAGTCTTGGTCTTTAGGAACAAACCTTTTAAGAATTCTCTTAATGGAGGTAGAGCAATAGCCACATTTCCAAACAACACACCTCTACCAAAAGGAACACCCAAAATTTCAACTAAGCAAAAGAAAAAAAGTTTTAGGGGCCAAAAAATGACCTCCAAATTTTAGAGGGTTGTACTTTTAAAGCAAAAATGGTTCCCAAGGTAGCCCAACAAGGCTAACCAAGCTAAAAATAAGACCAAAAACAAAGTTAATAAGGCTAAAGCAACCCTCCCATCACCACTAAAATCCTATAAGAAAGGGAACAAAGGCTCTATGCCTTAGGAAATGATGTTTTTCCCATACATAAAAATTTGTGGTCAGTCTTGTGCATTTTTTACTTGTAGGATTCTCACAGTTAGTGAAAAAGGTAGTGTTCATGAAGGAATGGAAAAGATGCATAGAGCCTTTGAATTATACTCGTATTGTGTAATGGCATTGAATCATTTAGCAAATCATTTTTTCTTCACAACAGGGCAACATTCTCTTGTGGAATAGTTGACTAAAACAACTCTTGTTTCAACTAACCACCCTCTCATGAAATATCATTCATATTATAATCTTGTATGATATTATCATAGTAAAGGTGATTATGACACCACTAGCCACTACTACATGGAATCATCCAAGGAAAGCTAGAGGCCACAGGATTTTATGGATAGGTTCAATTGAAGTTGGGAGATCTTAAGAGTTCTCTCTCAAATTTTGAAAAGGTTTCAGAAGTCAAACCTTAGAATTGTGAGAGCTTAAAAGCTATAGGCCATATATGCTCAACAAGGGTAGGTAGAGAAGGCTTTAGAAATTTTAAGAAAGGCAACTGGCATAGATCAACATGATTACCATGCATTTATCAAGATGGGTGAGTTACTAATATCATCAAACCCCAGTGTAGCCTTAGATTCTCTTAAGACACCAAAGTCTCTTCTAAAGAAGAGAAGAGAAAAATTACCCATTCAATTGTTAAAAAACATTTGGTTTCTTCATTTTGAGCATGACGAACTAGAGTTGGCTCAACTAACTTTTATGGATGAATTAGGAAATGATGTTCTACCTCTACATAAATTTCTATGGTTAATATTGTGCATTTTTTACTTGTAGGATTCTCACAATTAGTGAAAGAGGTAGTGTTAATGAAGGAATGTAAAAGATGTGTAGAGCCTTTGAATTATATACATACTATGCAATGGAATTGAATCATTTATTAAACCATTTTGTTTTCACTAGAGGGAAGAATTTTCTTGTGGAACAGTTGACTAAGAAAACTCTTGTTTCAACTAACCACCCTCTCATGAAATCTCATTCATATTATAATCTTGCATTATCTTATCATAGTAAAGGTGATTATGACACCATTGGACACTACTACATGGCATCAGTCAAGGAAATCTAGAGGCCAAAGGATTTTGTGGAAAGATTTAATTGAAGCTAGGAGATCTTAAGAGTTCTCTCTCAAATTTTGACAAGGATCTCAAGGTCCACCCTAAGAATTGTGAGAGCTTAAAAGCTATAGGCCATATATATGCTTAGCAAGGGTAGGCAGAGAAGGCTTTGGAAATTTTAAGAAAAGCAACTCGCATAGATCCACATGATGTCCATGCATTTATCAAGATGAGTGAGTTATTAATATCATCAGATCCCAGTGCAACCTTAGATTCTCTTAAGATGCCAAAGTATCTTCTAAAGAAGAGAAGAGAAGAAGTACCCATTCAATTGTTAAACAACATTGGGGTTCTTCATTTTGAGTGTGATGAACTAGATTTGGTTCAACAAACTTTTATGGAAGAAAATGGCATTTAGGTTGAATTCATAAATAAAAGCCCTAGTGCCAATTCTACAGTTTTTCCTGTGCTCTTTAAGGATATGAAATTATTCCATCGACTAGAAGGAGGTGGTGTTTCAATTGAGTTACCATGGGATAAAGTCACAACACTATTTAATATTACTAGGTTGTTTGAACAACTACATGATACTAAAAAAGAAAATGTTCTATATAGGCTAATATTGTTCAAGTTTCCTGATTATGTGGATGCATATCTACATCTTGTACCAATGGCTTAGGCTTGGAATGAGATCCAACTAAGCCTAGAATTGATTGGGGGTGCACTTAAGGTGGATAAAAACTCATTAAATTCTTTATCTATGCTTAGAAAAATGGAACTGAAAAACAAATGACTGGCTTAAAGTAAAGGAAACAATTAAAGTTGCACAAAGTGAATCAAATGCAAAGAATTTTTATGTTGACATTTCACTTGGAAATCAGAATTATTTTGCAGATTTTTGCAGTGAGAGGAGGGATCCAAAGGTGGAGGCACAATATCTTGAGAAGGCTAGAGAACTATATTGTAAATTTTTGGCATAGAGATGAAGAAATGTTTATGCTGCAAATGGGGCAGCCATTGTGCTAGCTAAAAGGGGTCAATTTGATATGGAAAATGAAATCTTTACATAGGTACAAGAAGCTATTGTAGGAAACATGTTTGTTCAGATGTCTGATGTGTGGGTAAATCTTGGACATATTTACTTTGCACAAGGATAGTTTGTGCTTGTAGTGAAAATGTATCAAAATTGTTTGAGGAAATTTTATTTTGGCACTAACACCCAAATTTGATTATATTTAGCTCGAAAAAATTATGAAGAATAATAGTGGCAATATTGTAAAAGAACATGATTAAGAGTAGTAGAACATTATTAAGAGCAGTAGATTGTAATGAGCATTTCAATTTTTTGTTTAATCTAATGAGGGTTTTGAATCACCTCTAAATTCATTGTAGAGGGTGTCCCCAAATCCAATTTCACTATAGAGGGCCTCGACAAATTCAAATTCATTGCAGCAAACTCCAAATTCCTTTCCCACCTTTTCAAAATTCTCTAGGTCCTCTCCAAATCTTTATCACCCATGCAAGTAGCTGCTATAATTGATCAAAATGCCTCATGCTAGGCTAATGAATGAAGTGAGGTCAAGTGAGTTCTAAAATGAACGAATGAAGCAAGGTCAAGTGAGATGAATAAATCTGAAATGAACATGAATAATCACGCCAATACATAACACCAATTATTGGCTTTTTTTTTAATTTATTTTGTCTAATTTGGATTTAATGACTAACTATTTAGTCATTTTTATTTCTATGACTAAATATTTTTTTGTCAATGACCAAATTAGTCATTTATTTATTCATTTATAGTTGAGTTGCAAAAAATGAGAAGAATTCAATCATGTTTAGTTGTTGTGACTAAAATTTTTAGTCACCTAGTCATTTATTTGCTAAATTCTACAAGTGAATCTTGTTGTGCCAACATTTCCATGAGTTCTAAGTCCTTATTTACCATTTTCTCACACTTCACAGTGATTTTTTCAAACCCAATCATACATTGCAATAACATATCACTCTCCTACTTTAGTTGCAACTTATACTTCTCTAACATTAGAACATCTTATTCCATAATGACTTTCTCCTCTCTCAACACTTGGACCTCCACTTTATGAGCTATACATAACTATTGCACCTCTATATCCTTTCAACTTGCATCTAGACCTTCTCTTTGACCCTGAGGTTGTTCATTGATAGTCTCTCCTTCATTTTCATATTGTTGAGATTGATCCTAAATTGCATTCATATCAATTGCTTCTTCATGCACTTCCTCTTCTTCTATTATTGAAATTGGTGCTTGGGGTGTAGTACCCACTTGCTTATCTCCATGTGGCATCTTTTCTGCTATGGTAGTTTCTCCTTACAAATTCTACATTTCATAAGTGAGTTGAACCACTACGAATTTCATATCTTCTTGAACATCCAAAATCATTTCCACTTCAGGATATTTCTAAATTATAGGTTGAGCCATTAAGACTTCCTCAAGATGCTTTATGCTTTTAACTATTGTATCAAAGTGGATCATTTATTTTCTTTCCTTAGGGAATAATCCATGGTTATTGTAGGTTCTCCCTCTGATACTAAATATACTTCATCGAGGGTTTGCTTCATTGTCACCATACTAACAAATGGTGGGGAAGTAAACATTGTAGCTACCTATGGGGATGTTGAGCTTGTTGGTGTGTACACTTGTTATTTCATAGCTACCTCTTTTGGGTTCAAGAGATCTACTCTAGGCACTATATTAGAATAAGATGCTAGTTTTAGTGTTCTCAAAATGTCTGTAGGAATGTCCAAAGTCTCTATGTCTGGATCATTTTGCTGAGAAGCCACTGAAACTCCTTGAATTGAAACTTTAGGTATCCCTTCTCTACTTTTCTTAATAGCTTTGGCTTCTACCATTTTTATTTTCTTATCTAAACAATCATCATACCCTAATTCACTTATCATCTTATGTTTCCTTTTTCTTCCTTGTGGGTATTTGGTTGTCATCTCATATTTTTTTAATATCAACTTAATATACCCATCTATCTAGGATTGATTGAATTCAAGTACCTTCCCAGAGATACCATATATACTAATTATCTCATATTGCCTCTAGAGTCTACATCTAAAAATGGTTTTCCTTAAACCTTGTCTAAATCATATATGGATTGATAACATCATCATCATCTACATCCATTTCCTCAAGAACATCATATTTTTTGAAAGTTTTCATCTAGGAAATTGGCAACTTGTACAAGGACCACTTTTTGACATCATGCTCATCTTCACAATCACCATAGAAATCCTCTAAGTGAAGGATATGGGTATACCTTCTATTGATTTGTTTGGATAATCTCTCAGTTGGATCATAATTACTCCTTTTGAGCATGAATGGCTCTAGCCCATATGAATTTAATTCATTATCACACAACTTAGCACTCTTAGCTGAGGTGCATTTATATTTCCCGATAGCAATAGGCAATTTTACTAGTCCCCTCTTGTGAGCTTGTTGAAATATTTCATGAGACATCGTCACTTGTCTTGTAAATTCCAACTAAACTATTTAATCTATAGGGTATCTAGAGAACATGAAGGGGTAGCCTATAAACCCTTCTATCCTTATGTAAGTGAATGTGGGGAACTGGATATACTAGCACCTAATAGAATGGATAGCATCTTGTTCTTTGAGAGATGTTCTCTTTGCTTTTTCTCCCTCCATTAACCTAACCAACCTCATTGAAAATGCATCATTTACCCTATGGTCATGATTTTGACATTAACTGGTAGTAATCTGAGGAAAATGCTAATGAACCAACTTGTTCCTTGGTTCTCTTCCCATAACTCCTACTCTATTTAATCCTTATATATTGGATCTTAGAGAACATCAATATACAATGTAGCTTTTGTATTATGTCACTGATAAATCTTTCCTAGTGCATCCAAACATGATTATCCCTCATTATTTTGATAACTTCATACAAACATGGTTTAAATTTATTACCATCTCTAAAGCCTTCCATCCATCTCAATAGCATTATCATATCTCACATTTCCTAGATAAACAGTGACCTCAATATATTCTTTCATGATAAATTAGATCGACAATAGATAAATACTTTATATCAAGGCTATGATATTTGGATCCTATATTTATTTTCTCTAAACTCCTAGTGGGCTATTTATTGGTATTATGTTATGCACATCCACTATGATTGATTAAGTTCACAACTCATATTTATTTAAATTTTGTATAAGCGACAACAATATGATATTTATTTATATCGTTATTAGTTATAGTGATTGTAAGTGAAAGGTTATGTTTATATTAGTTTTATGATCTCACTCGTCTCTTCCTATGCAGTTTCTTATTAATGGGTGATTTGTAAAATGAAAATGATGTTAGAATTTTGGAATAAATGTGTTATGTTATGTTATGTTTTATTACTCTTTTAATTAAAATTGAGAAGGTTTAGCCAAATAGTGATTAGTAGATTTTCCTTGAGAACCAATTAGTTCAGATCTTATTATTTTAGTACTAATCAAGGTTGCAATTTGATGTTAGGGTTCCATAGTAGTGAGCTTGATTGAGGTGATGGTTTATTTGATGATATAGTTATTCTTAAATATGATTGGTTACAACTTGTTAGCTTGTTAGGGAATCATGTGTGGAGAAAATTGAGGTCTCCCTTGGGTGCCCTACTGGCTGGTTTACTGTTGGTATGAGTGGTTGTTGTTAAATGAACTTGATTATGTTATCTTGATTCTATTTGAAGGTCTCGTTATGATATTTCCTCTTCTATTCCTCTCTTGTCATTTTCCGATTGCGGAATTTATATAGTCATTTTGTGGGTTCCTTGATGTGAGTCTTCCTTTTTGTGTTAATTCTTATGGAGGGGACTTTATACAATGACTTTCTTGTAGTCATATTTTGTTATGGTTGGGAGCCCGAAGTGTTTGAATTACCCTTAATGGGAGTTTGTGGATTTTTGGTATTTTAGGCTTCCAGAGGCAATGGAGAAACTTGAATTATATTGATTTTCCTTGATTGGACCTTTGTGATTCATTGATCCTATTTTTGATTTTGAGTTCTTATGGGTGGTACCTCCTTTGTTCTTGTTTTAGTGATATGGAATGGGTTTTTGAGATGGTTCTTGCCTCACATGTTGTGTGATATGTACTCCTTGAGTTTTATGTGAGATAAGGTACATCCCTTGCATGATTTTGGTTTGGGTGCATGTAGGGAGAGTGTCTCTTCCTGGGGGTTGGAACACAAAGGAGATGTTAGGGTAACCCATGGAAGAGTTTCCTTAACAAGTGATAATTTAATTAATGAACTGGTGGGCTTTGGTTAATTAAACATTAAACAATATTAATTATGTACCTCACCCATACCATTAGTGCTTTCACAAGCTAAGGATGGGATGAGAAGACCTAGTTGGTAAGATCACTGCCTTGTCCTCATGAAAGGTAGGTGGTTCTAAATGAGTCACCATGTGGAGCGGTGCCTTGAGATAGGTACTCAGGAGAACCATAGATGGAGGAGACACCATGTGATAGGTTGTCTGGATAATCCATTTAAGGCCATGCGATGACACTCTCCTACAATACCCATTTATTTTTCTCTTATTTTAGTGGCCTCTGGGAGTGTTTGTATTTTTTTGATGTTCTTGATTATTTATGTTTATTGTTTGATGAGTGATGTTTCTCTTCCACTTGATGGTTCTTTTGTCATCCTACAAGTAGCCTTTTGATATTCTTATTGATCATGTCTCTTGTTACTTTTGTATTGTTGAGTATTGTTTCCTTTCGCTTGACTATTCTTGGTTGTGGGTCTTTCTTGTCATCTTCTAGCATGGGGGGTGGACCTTTGGGTCCATGCGGTTAGGTGGAATGTGCTATGCACCCCATTGGGTTCCTAGGTTGTCTTCATGATGCAGAAGCAGATGCAATGTTCTAGAGCTTCACTTGGTTGAAGATTGTTCCTCATTTTGTATGTTATTCTTCATTGATGTATCATTCTTGTACTCGATGTACTTTTTCTGTTGATATAATGGAAGCATTATGTAATGTACTATTGTATCCTTGATATGTTGTATCTATGGAAATATGCTCCACAATTATATTATGGAACTATGAATTGAATTGTAATAAAATGATGTATCATTTTCCTCTCTTTTGATTATTGATCGTTGGATGTCATCATTATGTAATCTTGATTTTTATTTGCTTTCGGTTTGATAAAATTTTAGGTTTCATAATGACTGTTCCATGTACCCCAAAGGATGCAGATGACTTTGTAAATGCATAATTGTTTTTCATTTAATGTATGTACATAATCATCTTATGCAATGTTTTGCTTAAAAAAAAAACAAAAAAATTGTGTAGAGTTTTGTTGTCCTTTGGGGTTCACACGACAGGGTGTTACATCTTTGGTATCAGAGCCTAGGTTCATACATCGGGCACTATGAGCCCAATTACATCGACCTAGTTGCTTGATCTCTCAAGGGTATGTCCTTTTGTGTCAACCTCACTTAGCAAACCAAGTTTGTTCCATAGGGGTGTCGGTCCAATGGTGCAGGAAACTAGTGGAAAGAATAGGACCCTCGGTGTAGTGTGCAATGCACCGATATTCTTCCTACCAGGGATGCATTATGGACCTTTGTTTTGTCTTGAGGTGTGACTTTAGGTGATGTAAGTTTATGTGTGTATGTGGAAAATGAGTGTTTTAACCTATAAATTTATGCTTATGATGTGTTAAATTGTGCTTTCTGTTATGAAAGGGTGTAAAATTTGTCGTATATTTTGACTCTTGAGCTTGCGTTGTTGGATTTTTTTTCCCTTGCTTGATCATTGTGACCCCTTTTGGTGATTTTCCCCACATTTTGATTTGGATTGGATGACACGTTATCTAACTTGAGGACCTTGGCACTCGTTAATTATGTGTATGTTATATTGTTGCATGGAGATTGAAGTTGTGATTGGATTAAATTGGTTATGTTTATCATATGAACTTGTTCTATGCTTGTGATGTATTGATTTGTGATGACTTTATGATGTCGCTTATAATGTGATTATTGTGTGAAGCACTAGATTTTGGGTAAAACTTTAGGATGCAATTTAGACAAGTTCTAGTTAGTCTTTTCAAGAACTAAAAATTCCTAGATTATTGTTGAAATTTATCAAACTACTTTCTTTGACATGGACCTTATCATAGTAGGATTTCCTTGTTCAACATTGCAGAAGAATTGGCCTTTATTCATATTAATATCATATTAAGTAGTAGTGGTTAATATTTTTGTTAACTAGTTCATCTTTGAATTACTCGTTAGCCTTATTGATGGACTTATAATCTTAATAACTTTTAGAATATTGCTTTGTTCATATTGTTATACCTTAGTTGTTAAATAGTTAAGAAGTATATTCAAAATAAGTAGATTTGTAGAATCCTTCATATGATAGCTAGTAAATTCTTAACTATAATGTTGATTGTAGATCACCATCTTTTTCTTTAGGATCATGATTAGAAGATAGTGTAGATGATAATTAGAACCTGTGAATGAATGTAATTCCTCTCGTGTGTTGTCATTATTCTAATACTTTTTCATGTTATGTTATGTACTTTAAGAATATGATGGTGATTGTTTCACCAGTTTGACTAGTTTGGTTGATGGTTTAGTTTGCTTGGATGGCTATGCTACCATGTTTGGATGTTTCTGATGTACTATGTAGTTATGCAATTGTTTAGTAATTATTTTATGATATTATTATACTCAATGTTGTCATTACTGTTTGAGGTCTTGGTGAGGGGAACGGTGTAGCATCACTCCTTCGCGAGCGCCCTGCTACGCTGTGATTTCCTCTCATGGTGTGATTGTTATTTGATATATATGTGTTTGACATCTTGTTTGGATACAAGTTGCAGGTACCAAGCATCAACTCCACCTGCCCTGTCAAGTTGTAGCATGCCCCATAATACTAATGGGTATGATGTGAAAACCGGAGTTGACAAGAAAGTTTCCCTATCCTAGTCCATCACCCCGTCTTTACGTCTGACGATGCCATCTATTTGTGACCCCGTTTCCATTTTGGTAATGTTTTTTTTTAGTTAATTAATCTTACTTGTTTAATTGAGGTTGTTTTAATTATTGGGTTCAATTGTTAGTTTGTTGTATTGTTGTGCATTTGATTACATGCATTTATGTCATTGTGCGACTTCTAGGAGTCAGTCGATGTAAAGGGGGGGAGGATGTAGTGCCCCTCTGAATCGTTCTTTCTAGATTTTAGTGTAAGTCTATTTGTGATTTCATTGGTAATTGTACCATTAGATTATTTGGTTAACTTAACACTTTAAGTGGTCTTGTTCAATTAGCTAGTTAAAATAAATTGTTATGTCAAAAGTAAATGTTTATTATTAAAATAGTTAGTTTATTCATTGAATGCCGTTAATTAATTTATTAAATTATTAAGAGATTTTTAAGGGTTAATGATTTAATAGGTTATATTGTTTCTTTATTAAAGACACTATTTTAATAGAAAATAATTTTAAAGGGTGTCTTTTTAAATTTGAGAAACTCATATATTCAATATATCAAAAGTTATAAGGGTCCTTTAGAAAAATAAAATTGAAGTGTATATATATATATAATTAAGTTTTAAAAGATATTTATAAATGTAAAAGTAAATAAGCATATAAGAAGTATATGAAATGCATATAAGAATGTACTTTTATTTTCAATCTTTAAAATATACAAGTCAAAATAATGTTTTAAAAGTAGAAGAATCAAATCATATTTAAAATACACTTATTACTTACATTCAACATAAAGCATATATTTGAGAACAAATTAAATGTTTAGAAAAATAAAATAAAATAAAACCAATTTTGTCAAACTCTTCTGGTGTCTTGCATGTGCTTCTGCCAAGCTATCCACGTACCTTGTCTTTGCATAATCCTTCTGCATGCATTATCTATGAAAGGCAACTGGGCATTCCAAGAGAACACAGGGGATGAGTCATGTTGTCAAACAACTCGCGTACCTTGTCTAGGCGGGCATTCTTAGATACATGGTGGCCAGGGCACTGGCATTCTTTGAAAGATTTTGGTAAGAACAGATCCCGCACAGGGTTGTCAATTTGGTTTTACTCCTGCCAATCACATTTGCTTGAAAGTTTCCAAAGCCTTTAAATTCCATTCTGTGTGTATCCTTCAATCATTGCATTCCATGAGATCATATTTCTTGAGGGATTTTGTCAATCAAGTTTTCGCGCCTTGTCTGTGAGTTCACATTTCTTTGAGGCATTTTGCCAAATAGTCACGTGCCTTATCTGTGTATCACATTTTTCCTTGTCTCCCGGATGCCTGTCACTAGTGCTTGTTTTCGGGATTACGTTTGTGCAAGCCTCAAATTGGAGTGCTAGTTTTGGGCATATTCCCCTATGTTCCAATACTTGTAATATGGGGATGCTATTTTGGTGTGCCACTGTACATTTAGCTTGCTGATGCCTTTAATGCCATCCTTTTTTGCAAACTACAAAAATCTATTTCCTACATCTCTTGGTATTGCCTATCTTTCAATTCTTGAAGAGATTAAGTTCTACTTGAGGACATGTTTTGCGCACTTGGAAACTGCTAGATCTCTTTTGCCTTGCTGAATCTTATCGCTTAACCCTAACGGCCAAGGGATCTGCCAACATTTTTCATAGTGAGCTCTTTGTTTTGTTGTCCTTGTGAATTTGTTATTAGTTTTGTGTAGACCTGGCTCTGCCTTATGGGTATATATGTATGTTTAATTTCTTTTGTATGGTATGTGAGTTGTAGTTCACCTAACCATTGGCAGATTTAGATAGAAGGTAGTATTATACCTTTCATATATATATATATATATATATATTTATATTTGAATATGCTTCTATCCACATGTATATATATAAGCATATGAATAATTATGAATATAAGTAGATGTTAGGAAAAGGTTATAAAGTGAATATAATTAAAGAGGAGTGATTTATTGAATTAATTTAATTATTTGTGAGGATGGTTATAAGGAAATATTGATTTAGATATAATTAACCAATTAAAAGGTTTGTGTTGAATAGGTAGTATTGAAAGAAGTAAAATTTAGTTGGCACTAGTATGGTCTATAAAGTATAAATAATTGAAAGTAGTTTAATTTGATAATAAAACGATTAGTTAACTCTCTTTTGAATTGTCAATGAATAGGAATTATTTATGTATGGTATTTAATAGTTGTTTAGAAATTTCCCTGTAAAATAAATAATTAGGGTATTGTTATTGTATGATATGAAGATGTAATTTTATTATTATGGAATGATATAATTAAATAAGTATTTAAACTAGACTTCTATGAAAGATTACTTGTTAAGGTTTTCGAGTTGGTTTAAGAGTTATTTGTATGCAAAATTGATGGTAACTGATTAGATGGGTATTATTGTTGTAATGTAATTAGATTTATTTTAGGTTAGTTGTTAATTAAATTAGTGAATTTGTAGATTAAAATTAAATAGTTTTATTTTTAGAAAAATTGAGTGAACATATTGGATATTTTAATCAATTTAGATAAGGGAAAATAGCATGTAATTAAGTGTATTGAAATTGCTTGTTTATATAGATATGTTTCTAAATATAGGTTTCGGTTCAAGAATTTACATTTTATGGTTTGGTGAGAGAGAAAACCTTTATATGTAATTCGAAGATTAAGAGTGTGAGAATATTAGGGAAAATTATATATGTGAAGGAATTAATAAATTTAATATTATATGGGTAATTTAAAATGAATAAATATATTTCCTCTATATAATAATTTGAGTAATTACTTTTAAAGAGGAATAGTTAAGTAATTACTTTTAAAGAGGAATAGTTAATTAAGTGAATAAATTAATTAAGATTTAATGAAGATATTAAGTATATTAATTATTATTTTGAAGAAAAATATTTTAAGTATGGAACTTACATAGGAGGATGAAAATAAAGGAATTAGCTATGAAAATTGAGATTTTTTGACCATACATATTATTGCATTCACTGTGTCAATTAGGGATAGTTCTATATTGAAATAGCACGTCTTTAGTGAGTTCCTTAATGACACATCTTAATCATAGTTCAGAATATGACTTGTAAGAATGGATTTTGATTGAATGATAATTAGAATTCTTGCCTTAAATAGATGTAAGAAATTGGGCTTGTATGTATGATTATAATAGTCTAGAAATTTAGGTATAATGGTCATTTGTAACTTACATGTTTATAAAGGTAAGATTTATGAGCTAAGGGTAACCTCTAGATTATGACCACAATGTTTTAAAACCCAAAGGGTGAGAGTTCTAATAGGTTTCCAAATGATGGATGGATTCTTAAATATATATAGGGTCACGCTTATATTTTCATTTATATAATTATAGAAACTCATACTAGGTCAAGTCCTTGAATACCTCTATGAAGGCTCTTTTGATTGAGAATTAAGTGATGTTTAGGAATAGATATATTTAGTCATGCCATTGATATAGGTATTATGAATGGTGAATATTTGAACCTAGGATAGTAATCTTTGTTTTGGGATTATAACATGGGTTTCTTTTAGAAAAGTTATTTTAATTTTCTTTCATGATAAGTTAGATCGACAATAGATAAATACTTTATATCAAGGCTATGATATTTGGATCCTATATTTATTTTCTCTAAACTCCTAGTGTGCTATTTATTGGTATTATGTTATGCGCATCCGCTATGATTGATTAAGTTCACAACTCATATTTATTTAAATTTTGTATAAGAAACAACAATATGATATTTATTTATATTGTTATTAGTTATAGTGATTGTAAGTGAAAGGTTATGTTTATATTAGTTTTACGATCTCACCCATCTTTTCCTATGCGGTTTCTTATTAATGGGTGATTTGTAAAATGAAAATGATGTTAGAATTTTTGGAATAAATGTGTTATGTTATGTTATGTTTTAGTACTCTTTTAATTAAAATTGAGAAGGTTTAGCCAAATAGTGATTAGTAGATTTTCCTTGAGAACCAATTAGTTCGGATCTTATTATTTTAGTACTAATCAAGGTTGCAATTTGTTGTTATGGTTCCATAGTAGTGAGCTTGATTGAGGTGATGGTTTATTTGATGATATAGTTATTCTTAAATATGATTGGTTACAACTTGTTAGCTTGTTAGGGAATCATGTGTGGAGAAAATTGAGGTCTCCCTTGGGTGCCCTACTTGCTAGTTTACTGTTGGTATGAGTGGTTGTTGTTAAATGAACTTGATTATGTTATCTTGATTCTATTTGAAGGTCTCGTTATGATATTTCTTCTTTGATTCCTCTCTTGTCATTTTGCGATTGTGGAATTTATAGTCATTTTGTGGGTTCCTTGATGTGAGTCTTCCTTTTTGTGTTAATTCTGATCGAGGGGACTTTATGCAATGACTTTCTTGTAGTCATATTTCGCGATGGTTGGGAACTCGAAGTGTTTGAATTACCCTTAGTGGGAGTTTGTGGATTTTTGATATTTTAGGCTTCTAGAGGAAATGGAGAAACTTGAATTATATTGATTTTCCATGATTGTACCTTTGTGATTCATTGATCCTATTTATGATTTTGAGTTCTTATAGGTGGATCCTCCTCTGTTCTTGTTTCAGTGATATGGAATGGGTTTACGAGATGGTTCTTGCCTCGCATGTTGTGTGATATGTACTCCTTGATTTTTATGTGAGATAAGGTACACCCCTTGCATGTTTTTGGTTTGGGTGGCCGTAGGGAGAGTGGCTCTTCATGGGGGCTGACACACAAAGGGGATATTAGGGTAACCCATGGAAGAGTTCCCTTAACAAGTGATAATTTAATTAATGAACTAGTGGGTTTTGGGAATTAAACATTAAATAAGATTAATTATGTGCCACCCATACCCTTAGTGGTTTCACAGGCTAAGGATGGGATGAGAAGACCTGGTTGGTAAGATCATTTCCTTGTGCTCACAAAAGGTAAGTGGTTCTGCATGAGTCACCCTATGGAGTGGTTCCTTGAGATATGTAGTCAAGAGAACCATAGATGGAGGAAACACCTTGTGATAGGTTGTTTAGATAATCTATGTAAGGCTATGTGATGTAACTCTCCTACAATACCCATTTATTTTTCTCTTGTTTTGGTGGCCTCTGGGAGTGTTGTTGGTATTTGTTGGATGTTGATTATTTATGTTTATTATTTTATGAGTCATGTTGCTCTTTCACTTGATGGTTCTTTTGTCATCCTGCAAGTAGCCTTTTGATATTCTTATTGATCATGTCTCTTGTTACTTTTGTGTTATTGAGTCTAGTTTCCTTCTGCTTGACTGTTCGTGGTTGTGGGTCTTTCTTGTCATCTTCTAGCACAAGAGATGGACCTTCAAGTCCACGTGGTCAGGTGGAACATGCTATGCACCCCATTGGGTTCCCAGGTTGTGTTCGTGATGCAAAAGTGGATGCAGAGTTCCAGAGCTTCACTTAGTTGAAGATTGTTCCTCATTTTGTACCTTATTCTTCATTGATGTATCATTCTTGTACTCCATGTAATTTTTTCATTGATATAAGGGAAGCATTATGTAATGTACCATTGTATCCTTGATATGTTGTATTTGCAGAAATGGGTATGTGTAGGATCATGATGGGTCGAAAAGTGGTGTTATGATGGGTATGTGTAGGGTATGTGGTTGATGACTTTTCTTTTACCCAAAATTGATGAAATGAAAAGGGTTTTTAAAGGAGATTCTCAACTTTCCACCAATATAAATTATGCTTTACTTTGAATTTAATAAATAATTATTATTCATTTTTTATTTGAATTGTGACTAAAGTTCTTATTGATAGGCCGATTGAAAAAAATCTATAGCTTTCAAATGGTATCACATTTTTTGAATCTGAAACATGCATCACATTCTATGATTTGAATACTATAGGATTTAAAGAAAGAAAAAATAATTTTATGAAGCTTTGAACTAGTTAAGGTGGTTAGACATACAAATTTTTTATATTTTTAAAAATTTGTAATAAAAAAAATCATAATTAATTATTTGCTTGGAAAAAAATTACAAAAAAATATGCATTATATCAAGAAATGAGTCATCTACTCATATCTAAAATCTTATAAAAAAATATTATCATTTTATTGTGGTTAGAGTGGTTAGATAGACACCTACTTCTTATTTTTTCCTTGAAATTTAAGTGCTATTTCATTGAAATTTCAAATTTTCACCAAATAAATTTATTTTTTAAAATAAACTTAGTAGTTTAGAAACTACATTCAATTTTCTACATATTCTATTATTACATATTTTTGAAATATATAGATAACTTATTCAAATTTTTACGTCAAGTTGCCTAACTCTGATTTTTCTGAATTTTTCACCACTTAAGGGCCTATTTTTTCCATGATGATCTTGCACATACCCAAATATGCTCAACAATTGTATTATGGAATTGTGAATTGAATTGTAATAAATTTATATATTGTTTACCTCTCTTTTGATCATTTATGGTTGGATGTCATCATTATATAATCTTGGTTTTTATTCGCTTTCGTTTTGATAAAATTTTAGGTTTCATAATGACTGTTCGGTGTACCCCAAAGGATGTAGATGACTTTGTAAATGCATAATTGCTTTTCATGTAATATATGTACATACTCATCTTATGCAATGTTTCGCTTTCAAAAAAAATATTGTGTGGTGTTTTGTTGTCCTTTGGGGTTCACACGGCGGGGCATTACATCCTTAGTTGTGTCTTCCACATTCAATGTATTTATCTTCAAGAGCACTAGGATTCCAAATGTCTAACTAATACCATCTGTAGATAGGTCAACATAAAATCTTCCTTCTTTGATGACCACTATTTAGTCTACATCATACTATTTCATGCATTCCAAGACTAACTTTAGGGCTTCCATTGCTAATGGGAACCCTACGAAAACATGCATCTAAATGGCAATCATATTTTGAACACACAGGATAACATTCAACTGTTAAGCCCTGCTCATAAATTTATATTCATTAAAGCTTCTCAAATGGGTATGTGACACCATTACGTAAGTAGGAATTGCCTATGATATGAGAAACTTCTATTCCTCCATGAGTTGTACCAAATATTATTTTTGTGTTTACACCTCCATAGACAACCAAGTAGATAAATGTAAAATAAAATAGATGATAAACAAGTAGATAGATGAGATGAAGAAGATAAAAACATTAGAACATCAAAATGTTGTGAAAAAAAAATGATAATTCAAGAAAGAGAGTATGATTACAATCTATTTAGCAAGCTTGTGATACTAAAGGAGAGTACAACATTCTAGACGAGCTGTGAGAGCCAAGATGTTGATGTAGAAACCACAAACTTGTAAGAATAATGGTGTAGGAGAGAATGAGAATGGGAACGAGAGCTTGAGAGTGTAATAAAGAAAGAATGAGTTGAGAGAGAGGAAGAATGAGTGAAATAATGAAAGAATAACATTCAAGAAGGTTTTTTAAGGCACATCTACAACCACATAGGCATTACATTTCATAGGCAGGAAAAACTAAAACATCCCAATGGCCACATAATCAAAAATATTTTCAAGATGTTTGCATGATGTGTAAATGTCTACACATCATGCTAGTGCCCCAAAAAAAAAACTTGAATATCGAAAATAAAGGGTTTTAAAAGCATAATTAAAGGTAAGTGAAAGGGGGAATTTGCATTATCATCTTTATTAAGCTAAAGGTTAGGTTATGTAGTGTGAAATTGCTCGAGGTGAAATTTTGTGACACTACACAAACAAACATATATCTGCATATATATCTAGAAACTTACATATCTACTAGATATAAAAAAACCATATACCTTAATTGGTCATGCAAGTGAGATTGTTTGATAAGAACTCATTATGGATGCAGTAACATCAACTTCCTATACATTAAACATTGTAGGAATGTAAGACTACAAATATATTTACATATAACCATAATAAATTTGAAATTAACATCTAAATCACTACAATGAATAATGTAAGTTCTAACAAAACTATTAATTCAATTAAGGTTTAGTTTGATTACCTTGACTTTAACTCATTCCACAAATGACAGTCTTTGAGGATGATCAAGTGTTATAGTTTATGACATGATAAAATTTGTCACATCACTCACATATGGAGTAGACTACAAAATTAAAATAAAATCAAGATATAAATTAGTATGTATTTAATTAATCACAATTTAACTAATATGCATACAATAAAAAAAAATTACATGTACAAAAAATTATACCACATCTTGGCCAAATTAAATTGTTGAAAGAGTACCATAATGTAATTGTCTAATCTTTTCCTTGATAATTAACTATTCATTCCAACTTAAATATACATTAGTAATGTACTATTTGTTATACTAATTTTAAATGAAATGCACTATGAAATAAATTTATGTTTTACCTATACATAAGATTGTTGTTGTTGCTCATCATCTCCAACCGTGGATGGCTCACCATATTTTCTTCCCTCAGTACACATCTCTTCATATGTAGTACGTACTGTTGCATCATCTCCTCTAGGTGTCACATCATGCACCTCATACTTAGCTATTTCTAAGTGAGGCTCAATAGTATCTCTCATAGGAGCTAGACACATATGACTGCACATTCTACAATGATGAGGAACATAAATATGTCTAGATGTCAATGCTCCATAAAGATAACCTAAATCACCAGGAGTATCACTATCAAGTAGTTGGGAGAGCTGTGAAGATTGTGTAATCAAATGGCTAGTCAAAGAGTATATGCCCAAGAGACTATGCATTGTTTCATATACAATAATGTTTGGATGGGATAATCAAGGTTAAGGAGGAATACAAGGAGGGGAAACATATGGAACTTAGATCTAACACATTTCCCTAGGTCTATCTTGTGGAATTCCCATACCTACTCCCTGAAAAAATGCCTAAAATCAAAATAGTTCACATGCCTAAAATAAACTCCGCATATAATTTTAAGAGAAAATAAAGGGGGACATCAAGATTTTTGTTGGATGATTTATCAAACACCATCCACCAATGATCCCAAAATTTTCTTGGTATTCCCTCATGTGTGCACCATTTTATGGAAAATTTGGGTTTATGTAAAGCAACAAGTTGCCTAGTTTTTGGGTTCACAAAATATTGAACTATTTTGGCTTTAGATATTTGTAAATTTTTAACCATGTCATAATTCAAAATGTCACCATATTGCAACATATTCATCTATCTCCACTCTTGAAATTAAATATTTTTTCTTGGGATGTCTTTCACATGACTTATTATGCCCTTTATATTAGATGTTATTGAATACAAATGAGGGTGGTAATGGTATCTCTTAGTAATGATCTTCAATTTAGTCACATTTATCTCAATTAAATCCTTAATTGAAGGAGGATTTGATGGAGGGTTTGGTGGAGAGTTTTCTCTATCAATTTTTTCTACCATTTAAACTCTATTTAAAATCAATATTTTTAAAATTAACATAATTTTGAACTAGTCACTAAAATTTATTAAATAAACATAATGTATATGCGAAAAAAATAGAGAAAACAATTAAAATGACGAAAAACAAAAAGAAAATGAGTTACCTCGCTTTCTAATGCTAAAATTTGAAGGAAAATTGTTATTTTTTTATGGAATTGAGCAAAATGGATATTAGTTCTGGATGTATATCCATGTATGCTACTTTTCCCATGTGTCACTTCCCACAATTTCACTATCACAATGCATAAAAATGATATTTTTTAATAAATATTTCTCTAAATAGCAATCCATTTTAGAGAGCTTTTTTTATATTTAAAGCTATTGAAAATGGATATTCATTTAAGAGAGCATTATTTTTTAAATATTTGATATATGCCAAGCCCCAACCCTAACACTATAGTTGATAATAGGGGGTGGGGGGATCATAATATTAATATTATTATACTATTATATTATATATATTATTATATAATACTCAATAATATATAATATTATTATATAATACATAATTATAATATATAATAATATATTAATATATTATTATTATATAATTTATAATAATATATAATAAGGTAAAAATATTTGAGAAATATGAAGGAGTAGCTGGAATAGAAGTAGGTCACCAACAATCATTTTTCAAACTTTCACCCTACAACATGGAAGAACTCAGCCTTCCCATGGTTTTAGGGAAACTCTTAACTAGAGCATATCTAAAAGGTACTCAAAGGTCAAGGAAACAAAGTGGTCAGTGGTTTTTTCAAGGTGACAAGTTTTGGGAGAATATAAGAGCATAGTATTGGTCTACAGGAAAACACCTTTTAAGAATTCCCTTAATGAAGGAAGAGGAATAGCCACATTTCCAAACAACATACCTCTACCAAAAGGTACACCCAAAATTCCAACTAAGCAGAAGAAAAGAAGTTTTAAGGGCCAAAAAACCACCTCCAAATTTCAGAGGGTTGTACTTTTAAAGAAAAAATGGTTCCCAAGGCAGCCCAACAAGGCTAACCAAGCTAAAAAGAAGACCAAAAACAAAGTTAATTAGGCTAAAGTGACCCTCCCATCACCACAAAATTCTAGAAGAAAGGGCACAAAGGGTTCCATTAATGGACCACCTCTTCTGAAGAATCTTCCAATCCCTAGTGTCATAGTCTTCTTCAGTGGGCTCTAATTTGTATGTTCTGGAACTTTATTATTAGAAAAAATCTTTTCTTACAATGGGTAGAAGAGCAATGGTCAGACATTAATGATGTTTTCTATTTATACCACGATAAGGTTTATTTTATATTTTTTTCTCCATTAATGAACATAAGGATGATGTGTTTAATATACAATCTTGGATTCTAGAGGGATCAGGACTATACAGCCAACCATGGATTCCAAATTTCAATCCATCCCATTTTGGGTAAAAATTCACTGTTTTCCATTGGAATATAGAGAGCTTTAAATTCTAAAAGTCCTAGAAAACCAAATAGGGATATTTTTGAAGCATGATCACTCTTTTTAAAAAACCCTAATCTTCTTATTAGAATGTACATTATTTTATATGCAAACAAGGGCTTTCCAAAGATGTTCCAAATCAATTCCAAAACTCACATTTGGAGCAAACATATCTTCATTGAAATCCCCAAGTCTATATACAAGGTCAATTATTGGATAATGAACTGATGTGAAGAGGGATGCAAAATGATGTGCATGTGATCAAGTGTTGAGATCTAACTATTTGCATGAATTCCTATTACTACTGGAAGAAAAGAGAAAAGGGTGTTTACGGTTTAGTGTGCCTGAAGTTGCTAGAGGTAGTGAGTTGAAGGTTTCATATGGTGAAGAGTTGTTGTTGTGGATTGTCCTATTGCTTAGAGTTAGCGGACCTCCTTGTAATAGTTTCTTTCTATTCTCTTTCTATCCAAGCAATAAGCCCTTCTTTTTTTTGGATAGTGGGTCCTTTGGGTAGTGACACCTCCTATTAGTGATCCTTTTGTACTTAGTGTTGGTATTCATATATATGTGATTTAACCCTCACCATGGTTTTTAATTGATTAGGGTTTTCCACATAAAATCTAGTGTTCTATTGTGTATGGTTTTTAATGTGTTGATGTTTCCTTTGATTACATTCATGTTAATAATTAATAAGGTTTTAAAGATTAATGAGGGTTTTGGAGGTTTTAATGCATAACTAATTCACCCCTCATGTCAGTTGTCCTAATCATCTAACAATTGGTATAAGCGAAGAGGTTCCTTAAAGGAAGCTTAACCACTTGAGGTAGATCTAGATGATGGACAAGAATGGTTTCAAAACTCCTATGTTTGATGGACTAAGTTATTCCTTTTGGAAATCTAGGATGAAATCCCTTCTTTTCTCATTAGGGTTTGGTGTATGGAAGTAAATTGAAGATCAATATACACCACTTCTTTGACTAGTGAATATGATATCAAGGATTATCATAATAATGACAAAGCAAGGAATGCTATCTTGAGTGGGATTTCTAATTCATAACTTGTGAAGGTGATAAGATACAATATCTAAATAAGTTTGGAATGGTGGAATATAAACTAGTATGTACTCCCATGGTTACTGGTTATAAATTGAGAAAAAATGATGAATGTCCTAAGATAGATTAGACCAAGTATAGATCCATGATTGATAGATGACTATATATAACTTCAAATAGATTGAATATCATGCATGGAGTATGTCTTGTGGAAATATTTTAAGAAGATCCTAGAGAATCACATATGGAAATAGTCAAAAGAATATTCAAATACTTGAAGAGCACTCCAGACTATGGTCTATGGAATTTTAAGGATATTGAATTTTATTTGAGTGCTTACACAGATGTAGATTGGGCAGGTTGTGTAGATGAAAAAAGAAGTACAAGTGGAAGTGCTTTCTTTCTTAGAAACATATTTGGTTTTTGGATAAGAAGTAGAATTCTGTGTCATTATCTACTATAAAGGTGGAATATATTGTTGCAGCATCTCATTGCACACAGGTTTTGTAGATGAAGAAAACATTGAAAGATATCAAAGTATCATATGATGAACCTATCTCTATCTTGTGTGATAATAAAAGTGCTATCAAAATGAATATCCATTTTAGAGATTTTTTTATATTATAAAAAGCTCTTTGAAATGGATATTCATTTCAGAGAGCATTATTTTTTAAATATTTGATATATTCCAAGCCCCAACCTTGGCACTATTGTTGATAGTAGGGTGGGGAGGTCATAATATTAATATTATTATATTATTATATTATATATAATAATATATTATATTATTATATAATACATAATATTATATAACAATATAATAATAATATGAAGGAGCAACCAAAATGGGAGTAGGTCACCAATGAGCATTTTTCAAAATTTCACCCTACAACATGGAAGAATTTAACCTTCCCATGGTTTTAGGGTAGTTCACAGGTAGAGGATATCTAAAAAGGTACTCAAAGGTGAAGGAAAAAAGGTGGTGAGTGGTTTTCCTAAGGAGACAAGTTTTGGGAGAATATAAGAGCATAGTCTTGGTCTACATGGAACACACCTTTTAAAAATTCCCTTAATGGAGGTGAAACACTAGCCACATTTCTAAACAACATACATCTACCAAAATGCACACCCAAAATTCTAGCTAAGCAGAAGAAAACGATTTTTATGGGCCAAAAAACCACCTCCACATTTCAGAGGGTTTTACTTTTAAAGAAAAAATGATTCCCAAGGTAGCCCAACAAGGCTAACCAAGCTAAAAAGAAGACAAAAAAATAAAGTTAATTATTCTAAAACGATACTCCCATTACCACCAAATCCTAGAAGAAAGGGCACAAAGGGTTTAATTAATGTCACCTTTTCTAAAGAATCTATCAATCCCTCATGTCATGGTCTTCATTAGTGAGCTCTAATTTGGAAGTTATGGAACTTTATTTTTAGAATAAACCTTTTGTTACAATGGGTAGAAGAACAATGGTCAAGAATTAATGATGTTTTCTATTTATACCAGGATAAGGGTTATTTTATATTTTTTTCTCCACTAAAGAACATAGGGATGATGTGTTTAATATACAGTCTTGGATTATATTCCAAATTTCAATCCATATTTAGCTACTATAAAATCCATCCCATTTTGGGTAAAACTTCACTATTTGTCATTGGAATATAGAGAGCTTCAAATTCTAGAAATCCTAGGAAACCAAATACGGATATTTTTGAAGCATGATCACACTTTTAAAAAAACCCTAATCTTCCTATTAGAATGTGTATTATTTTAGATACAACCAAGGGATTCCCAAATATGTTCTAAATCAATTCCAACTTGGCATATGGAGCCAACCTATCTTCATTGAAATCCCCGAATCTGTATGCATCTCCTGCCATCTGTCAAAGCATTTTAGTAGACAATGTCCAAGCAAAGAGATGGATCTTAGGAAATATTCTAATGTCCTAATTTATAATAGGAATGAAATTATCTCCCCTAGAAAATACTCAAAAATCCTAGATCAGAAGGATTTCGACATGTTTTAGAAGATAAGAAACAATAAGTTTGATCTAGTAATTTTACCTAATACCCACTCTCTCAACAACTGTCCTATAACAAGAGTGATTCTTTTTGGGGTTTCTAAGGGTCTAGAACATCCTATTGGGGTGCTGGAATCACTTGATCATACTAAATTACTAAACAATACAATATATGTTGAATACCCTAATCACCTTATGAATGACATAGCAAAGGATGTATTTCAATCTATTTCCAAAAAATCACTAACCAGTCCACAAAAAAATCTAGCAATGAAGCTTTAATGAATTCAAAATCTATCTTTTGGTGAACAAAGAAATATTAAAAAACTTCCTCAAACTATGGTGGGGGAGATGCAGAATTTTTTTGAACAAGTGTAGGAAAAGTTTTCTCTTGAGAAGGACGGATACCAAAAAGCTATAATGGTGGCACAAGAAAACTTGTTTGAAAGAGTGGGAGAAGATTTCCTAATGGAGTAGATATATGTAGAAGCAATGGTAGATTCTATCCTCAAAAAATTCAGTTAATAAATGATAGAGGAGATAGAAGAAAAAGTAGCAAATGAAGTGGAATATTTTGATTTTCCTAAAAAAATGTTAATATCTCAAATGTAATACACAGATAGAAATGAGTTTTAAACCCCTCAAAATTGAGGAAGGAGATCTAAAAATAAAAAGTTACAGGAGAAAATAGAGGGGAGATTCCAATTCACTCTAGATAAAAGCTTTAGGACAGGGAGAGCATGCCACTCTCCTCGAGAATAATGAAAATAATATCATGGAATGTTAAGGGAATTAATGACCCTAACAAAAGGAACTTGATTAAGCACCAACTAGATAAGGGAAAAGAAGATATCATTCTCTTATAAGAAAAAAAAATTGATGTCAACCTATGTCCACCTCTAGTGTGGTTATGATGAGATGTTTGTGGTGTTTATTAGGTGTTGTAGATGCAACATGATCACTTGGTTTCCATGTGCTTTTGATAAAATCTGCATAAAGAGTGTATAAGGTGATAGGGGTGTGTTATGTATTGTGCTCCACATTTCTTCATGCTTGAATATATGTCTGTGCAATTTGGATATGATGATCAATGATTCTTGAATGTGTTATATCAAGAGTTTTAGGTTCTAGATTATGTGGCAATAGAAGATATGTTTGATAGTGTGTTGGAGTGTCTCTGGTTTGTGAAGAAGGTTGTCTAGGAGAAATGGAATTGATGTGTTTCTCTACATTGAATTTTATTTTCTTGCATATTTTGGAATGTGCTAATGATGATTGTATTTATCTTCCCTTGGATGGTTTGGTGTTCAACTATTCTACAAGATTAGTTCATGTGTTGTGTCTCAGTGGCAATTTGAGTGGTTTGACAAGATGATAGTATTCTCAGTTGCATGTGTTTTCACCAATGTGTTTGAATATTTTGTTGGTTTTGGAATATTCTAAGATGTGTGATGTTTCTACATGGTTTGTAGGATGTTTTTGGTCCTATTGAAGTGTGTATGTGGTTTCTTGGTAGTGTTTATTTTGGTTTTGTCAACCTAGCATGTTACCATTATTTTTGGATGTGTTTCATGGATTATGGAAGCCTAGTGTGGTGCTTTTGTGTATATTTTGGTCCTAATTAACCCTTGGTGTGGTCCTCCTTCACTTATTTCCACCATGGAAGTGTTTGGTGGTTGCACATTTGAGGTGCATACATTTCATTAAAGCCAACTTGGAGAAGGTTATTTGTGGTTGTGCAAGGTATATATATGTAAGATCAATTATTGGATAAGGAAGTGATGTGAAGAGGGATACAAAAATGATGTGTATGTGATCAAGTGTTGATATTTGAGTATGTGCATGAATGACTATGACTAATAGAAATAGTGAGAAGAAGGTGTCTACATTTCATTGTGCCTAATGTTTCTAGACACAGTGCACCAAAGGTTTGAAATGGTGAAGATTTTTTGTAGTGGATTATCCTATTGCTCATAGGTAGTGTATCTCCTTGTAACAGTTTCTTTCTATTCTCTTTCTATATAAGCAACGAACCCTTCTTTCTTTTGGATATTGAGTCATTTGGGTAGTGATACCTTCTAGTAGTGAGCCTTTTCTACTTAGTCTTGATATTTATATATATGTGAGTTAACCTTCACTGTGGTTTTTACTTGATTAGGGTTTTCCATGTAAAATATAGTATTCTATTGTGTATGGTTTCTAATGTGTTGATGTTTCATTTTATTACATTCATGCTAATACTTAATAAGGGATTGAAGATTAAT
This sequence comes from Sequoia sempervirens, assembly GCA_007258455.2. Lineage (NCBI taxonomy): Eukaryota > Viridiplantae > Streptophyta > Pinopsida > Cupressales > Cupressaceae > Sequoia > Sequoia sempervirens. The sequence goes on from VDFB02000003.1 coordinate 612,438,345, forward strand.
AAGGGTTTTCAAGGTTTTAATGCATAACTAAATCACCCCTCCTCTCATTTGTCCTAATCATCTAACAATTGGTATAAGAGTAGAGGTTCGTTCGAGGAAGCTTAACCACTTGAGATAGATACAAATGGTGCACAAGAATGGTGTCAAAGCTCCTATGTTTGATGGAATAAGTTATTCCTTTTGGAAATCCAAGATGAAATCCTTTCTTTTCTCATTAGAGTTTGGTGTATGGAAGTCAATTGAAGATGGATATACTATACATGCTACTACTCTGATTAATGAAGATGATATCAAGGATTATGATAATAATGGAAAATCAAGGAATACTATCTTCAGTGGGCTTTTTGATTCATAAGTTATGAAGGTGATAAGCTACAAAATTTATAAAGAAGTTTTGAATGGAGGAATATAAACAAGTATGTACTCCCATGGTTATTGGTTGTAAATTGAGAAAAATGATGAATCTCCTAAGATAGATTAGACCAAGTACAAATCCATGATTGGTAGATGACTATATATAATTGTAACTAGATTGAATATCATGCATGGAGTATGACTTGTGGCAGTAGTCAAAAGGTTATTTAGATACTTGAAGAGCACTCCAAACTATGGTCTATGGTATTTTAAGGATACTGAATTTTCTTTGAGTGCTTACACAGATGTAGATTAGGCAAGTTGTGTGGATGAAAAAAGAAGTAGAAGTGGAAGTACTTTCTCTCTTGGAAACATATTGGTTTTTTTGATAAGTAAGAAGCAGGATTTAGTGTCATTATCTACTTCAATTGTGGAATATATTTTTGCAACATCTCATTGCACACAAGTGTTGTGGATGAGCAAACATTGAAAGATATCAAAGTATCACATGATGAACCTATATCTATCTTGTGTGATAATACAAGTGCTATCAAAATTTCAAAAAATCGGTATTGCATTCAAGAAAAAATCATATCTATATCCAATATCACTTTCTAAGAGATAAAGTTACTGAGAATGAAGTAAAGTTGGAGTATTTTCCTAAAAAGGATCAAATAGTAGACATTTTCACAAAGGCTCTTCCAAAAGATACATTTGAGTATCTCAAAAAAAAATCTATGGGTTATTGCCCCTACTTCTTTCAACTAAATGCATAAGATGGTGCATCTTTCCAGGGCTGAAATTCAAGATGAATTATTTATCCTAAACTGATAAAGGCTACCTATCAAGGGGAGTAGGTAGTGGTATCATTGTTTGGTGTAGTTAAAGGGAGCATATGTTGTGCCTAAAAGTGTGAGAGATAAAAGAAGTATGTAGGTGTTGACATTTTACATTGATGTCAAAGGGGGAGGGAGAAGCCTAAAAAAAATAATAAATGGAAAGAGAGAGTGAAAGAAGTTTGAAATGTAAGAAATGTCGAAGTAAGGGGGAGAGTTTCTTGAGTGTTGGAGATCTACAATGTTGAGTTGATTTTTTTGTTGATGGTTTTTTAGTAGGTGTTGTCATCAATGACAAAGGGAGACATTGTTGCATTATATTATCATTAATGGGGTAATTGATGTCAACATATGTCAACCTCTAGTGTGGTTATTATGAGAAGGTTTTTTTGGTGTTGAGTAGATGTTGAAGATGCAACATGGTTACTTGGTTTCCAAGTACTTTTGAGAAAATTTGCATAAAGAGTGTACAAGGTGATAAGGTTTTGTTCTATATTGTGCTCCATATTTCTTCATGCTTGAAGATGTGCCTATGTGGTTTGGATATGATGATAAGTGGTTGTTAAAGGTGTTATGCGTAGAGTTTCAAGTTTTGTATCATGCAACAATAGAAGATGTGTTTCAATGGTGGACTGTCTCTAGTTTGTGAAGAAGGTTGTTTGGGAGAAATGGAATTACTCTGTATTTCTCCATGGTGAGTTTTATTATCATGTGGATTTTGGAATGTGGTAATGATTCTTGTATCTATCTTCCCTTGGATGGTTTTTTTTTAGTTTTTTCACAAGCTTAGTTCATTTGTTGTGTCTCAACACAGTTGTTTGACTAGTTGCACAGGATGATAGTATCCTCAATTGCATGTATTTGTGCTAGTGTGTTTGAATATTCTAGGATGTTGTGTGATGTTGCTACATTTTATGCAGGATGTTTCAAGACCTAGTGAAGTGTGTATATGGTTTCTTGGTAGTGTTAATGATGGTTTGGCCAACCAAGTGTGTTAGTGTTATTTGTAGATGTGCTTCATGGATTGTGAGAGCTTGGTGTGGAATGTTGGTGTAGATTTTGGTCCTAGTTAACCCTTGGTGTGGTCCTAATTCACTTATTCCCACCACATAAGTGTTTGGTGTTGACCTATTTGGTGGTTGTACATTTTAGGTGCATATGTTTCATTGAATCCAAATTGGAGAAGGTTATTCATGGTTGGAGAAAGTATATATGCAAGGTATTTTTTTGGAGAAGGAAGTGATGTGAAGAGTGATGTGAAATGATGTGTATGTGATCAAGTGTTGAGATATGAGTGTAAGTATGAACACCTATGCCTAGTGGAAGGAGTGAGTAGAAGGTGTCTACATTTTACGATTCCTGAAGTTGTCAAAGGTAGTGAGCTGAAGGTTGTGGATGGTGAAGAGTTGTTGTGGTGGATTCTCTTGTTTCTCAATGTTAGTGAAAATCCTTGTAATAGTTTCTTTCTATTCTCTTTCTATCTAAGAAATGGGCCCTTGGTAGTGAGCCCTTCTTTCTTTTGAACAATGATTCCTTTAGGTAGTGAGCCCTTTTGATAGTGAGCCTTTTGTAATTCATGTTCATGTTCATATATATGTGAGTTAATACTGTTAGTGTAATTAATTATTTATTACACTATCATAAGTTAACTTAGGTCATACACCATCTAGTCCTAGGTTGCATTTTTAATAAATCATTTAATAATGGGATAATGTCCCCTTCCATGTTTGTAGGGATAAGATTCCTTCTAGAAGATGAGTTATCCTTCTAGAACTTATCTCAACATTTAATAATTTCCTAGATAGGGTTCACATGTTGTCACATGTTGTTAGATCATGACACATGGCAACATCTCATGCATTTTAGGTTTTCTCTGTTGCCTATATAATCAGGAATCTTGTTCATTTGTATCATATCAATCAAATATCAATCTATGATCTCATAGTGTAGATCAATAGAATCTCCATTGTGCATGCCTAAGTTGCAACACTTTCTATGTGGTTGATTATCTTTCCTCAAAAAGGTCCTCCATTGAAGACTATAGCTTTAGGGACCCTGTGCATCCATACTCTCAACAAATACTCACTCTATTTCTTCCTTTATTAGGGTTTTCCACATAAAATCTAGTGTTCTATTGTGTATGGTTGTTGATGTGTTGAGGATTCATTTGATTACATTCATGCTAATGCTTAGTAAGGGTTTAAAGACTAATGAGGGTTTGAAGGTTTTAATGTACAACTCATTAACCCCCCCTCTCAGTTGTCCTATGTGTCTAACAATATCATTTGGTGGTCTTGCAATTCTACGCAAAAGTAATTTAGTCAAAATAGAACCAATGGTTTATTATCAACATTGGATGCTAGTTAAAGTGTCTCATTTTCAAAGTGAATTCTGGCTATTCAATATATATGGCCCAACTTCATTAATAGATGAAGCATAGAAAAAAAATGTGTGGGGGAAATGAAATGATGGAAAATGGGGTATGATGGATCTATTTCTATAATTTCATTCAAGAAATGAGACCCAAACAATGAAATGGTTGTCAACCAAAAGGTGAGTCAAGTCAAAGTGTGAATCTACAAATTTCCCTTCTATGCAAGGATGGTGGTCTAGATCAAACAACACTTTGGGGAGAAAGATTAAAAATAGTAAATCAACTCCAAATTGCAATCTATAAAGTGGATTAAGAAGATTTAGCATAATACTGATGGAACCAAAAATTAAATTGCAGATCTAAGAATGGGAAAATGATGTGTACCAATCACCAAAAGTGATTTTTAAAGAAAACTAAGGACTCATTCACCCCATGGTGAATGGGTCTTGGATAGGGCTCTTTAAAATATTTTTTTGTGCTCTTTTACTATTTCTACACTCCCAGATTCTCAAATTTCATGGTTGAAAAGCCGAAAAGAAATCTTGTAGGCCAATTTTTGTGAAATTGTAAGAATAATGACAACTTTGACAACCTTGACAAGTGGGTATGTGCAGGATCATCATGGAAAAAATAGGCCCTTAAGTGGCAAAAAAATTAGAAAAATAAAAGTTAGGCAACTTGAAGTAAAAAATTGAATAAGTTATCTATATTATTTCAAAAATATGTAACAATAGAATCTGTAGAAAATTGAATGTAGTTTCTCAACTACTAGGTTTGTTTAAAAATATATATATATATATTTGATGAAAATTTGAAATTTCAATGCAGTAGTACTTAAATTTCAGGGAAAAAATAGGAAGTAGGTGTTTGTCTGACCACCCTAACCACAATAAAATGATAATATTATTTTATAATATTTTAGATGTAAGTAGAGGACTCATGTCCTGATGTGGTGCATATTTTTTTGTAATTTTTTCCAAGTAAATAATTAATTGTGAATTTTTATTACAACTTTTAAAAATATTAAAAACTCATATGTCGACCACCTTAACTTGGTCAAAACTTCATGAAATTCATTTTTTTAATTTTTTAATCCTATATTATGTGAAGCATAGAATGTGACGCATATTTTGGATTCAAAAAATGTGATACCGTTTGAAAGATATAGATGTTTTTCAATCAGTCTATCAATCAGGACTTTAGTCGTAATTTGAATATAAAATGAATAATAATTACTTATTAAATTCAAAGTAAAGAATAATTTATATTGGTGGAAATCTAAGAATCTCTTTTAAAAACCCTTTTTGTTTCATCAATTTTGGGTAAAAAAAAAGTCGCCAACCACATACCCATCATATTGCCACTTTTTGGCCCATCATGATCCTGCACATACCCAAGTTTGTAATTTTTTCTCTTCAAGAGATCTTCCACCTAAAACCTACAAATACAAAACAAGAGAGAAATTTTTTTTTTTTTGGTGAATGGGGGTTTTCCTTGGTCAAACCCCATTTTGGTAATTAAACCTTGTAATGAAATGAAATAGCATGAAAGAATGATGAATGAACAAATGCAATGTCACAAATCACCAAACCTTGGTTTGAACCTTGGAATATGGATCTGCAACTTGCATGAAATGGATTTAATGGATGTGGATCTTGATCATGAAACTTGATTTGAAACAATGCCTTTGAATGTTTGAATGGATCTTGAATACTCATCAACATATTAGCTCAAACAACATGCATGATGCAAGAAGACTTTGACATGGTAATGGATCTTGATTGCTGTAATAATCTTCAAAAAATATTCCCTTGAATTCTTTGAAGATGCTCTTGAAATGATCTTGATCACACTTTCTCATAAATTTGCTAGGATGCTCAAAGTCTTAGATTTTATGCTTAGATGAAACATAGTGAAATGACCTCTTATTTATACATATGTTAATATTAATTCCAAAAATTTAAATAACACAAGCCGACATGTGAATACACATTTGAAATCATTGAAATACAGCCAAAAACATAATTTAAATCAGGGTCCTAGGTCTAAGTGAGGACCCATTCGCTCTTGGGAGAATGGGGTCCTAGGTCACTCACCTAGGACACACATTCTCCAATGTTAAGTATTATTTCATGCCATTAATGAATGTTAGGTTTTCTCCTTCAAAATTGCAATTGATTAGGCTTGGATTTGAAATAAGGGGTCCAATTAAGGCCAATTAACCTCAATTGATTAATAAAGCCCTAGATAAGTGTGAAAGTGTAAAGGTACACCTTACAACACCATAAATAAGGAATAATGAAGTCCATTTTATTTAATGAGGCCCTAAACTTAATGTGAATATGTAAAATTCATATTACAACACTAAATTAAGGCATCATTTAGTTCTTTATTATTAATTATTTCCCAAATTAAGTGTGAAAAATGGATACATTTTCCTACACTACATTTAGCCCTCACTTCAATGAGAGGATAACCCCATCTCAAACTCACACCAAAGTAAAAATTCAAGACACATTTGTATCCAACAATGACAAAGATATTCAATCATACAACATCAAATCCTAGAAGAGGGCAAATCAAGCTCAGACTATCCCAATGTGATGTGGAACATAGTTGTTTGTCCAACATGTTCACAAGAAGAACTCAATATCCACTATGCAAACAACACATACTCTCACATGGGCTAATGGAACCTCAGGTCATCCACTAGGTGAGCCACCAAGAAAGTGGCTTAGTGAGAAAGTCATGCCAATGTCTAGGCTCTCACTGTACTTACCATACCAAAGCTATTCCTTTGATAACTCTGATAGGGTACCAAACACAATTTGGTTTCAAGCTTCATAGGGCCTAACAAGTTGCATTATGTTAAGCACACTATGAATAGGGGAAGGCTCTACTAGAAAGCAAGGTGTGTTAATCTTGGTGTCCTTATAGGGATGGGTTCAAGCTTCACAAGGTTAACAAGTTTTATTATGTTAAACACATATGAACATTATACATACATATATATATAGGTTTTGTTCAAAGGGATTTTGCTTAGTTCAAGTAAGGCATCTCCTTAGGGATCATCGTGCCTAATGTCTCTAATAGAGGACAAGTCTAGGATAAAATATTCACAACTTAAGGAATGCAATGCATAACATCACCACTAAGAGGAAAGTCATATGCTAAGAAATATCACAATCTTAGATGACATCAAACCCAATGACACCACCAAGAAAAGGACACATCACAAGAAGAATGAAAATCACACAAAGAACATGAGGATGTTGAATAATAATGCCAATGTATGCCCCCACTTTATAGGAATTGCTACACCATTATTGTGAGAAATATCTTTAATGTAGCAAATAGTCTATGCTAACCATCAAGAGGACATAGGACCTTACTCAAAAGGCCCTATTCCAAGTCATATGTTCCCAAATGAAGCTACATCATGAAAAGGATTTCCCCCAAAAACACACAAGGGATCTATAGATTTAGGGTCAGTATATCTTTGCTATAATGTTGTTTTAGATCTTGGAAACATCATCATTCCCCAAATACTCACAAAACAAGAGTGACACATAGAGAGCGAAAAAAAATAAAAATATTTAAGTTCAAGATGGAAGAGACCTAAATGTATCAATTCCTTGCGCCATCCCCTAAAAGGAAAACACAAGACAAATTAAAATATAAATGTTTACGACATAGATAAGAATGTAGATACATATAGAGGAATGCACACGAAGAGAGATACATCAAACATAACAGTATGGGGGATCACATTATGCACATGCAATCACACAAAGAACATGAAAAATAAAACAAAGACTAGTAAGGAACATGTGAGTCAACCTATAGTAGGTCATCCACATCCCAAGCTTCCTCTTATATATACATGGAAGGCGGTCAACTAGCCAAAAGAGATAATGGCATATGCCATACTAGGACAATGCTACCTAACCCCTTGCCCCTCAAAGGTAAGAGGTGAGCCAAAAATGGATGATAGTATGCTACTCCTTGAAAAAAGGAAATGATTTGCAATGAATGTAAAATGTGCAATAGTGAGTATGATATGATCCTACAACTATTACATGGCAAGGAGTAGCAACTAATGTTATTGACTTTAATGAGTAGAAAAAGTATCAACTTGACGCATATCTAATGAGATATTCCTACATGTAGTATCTATTAGTTCAAGATGCACCAATGTTAAAGTTGTCTTGGAAGAATATTTTTTAATAGTGTTGATATTGAGTGAAGTATTTTTTGATTCTTTTATTTCTTTTGAAGGAAAATAACCAATACCATTAGTTGTTTCTTGTGTGTTAGGTTCTATAGGGACATAGATACCTTGTTATCTAGCACAACATCCTTTCCCACTATAACCAAGTTTTTTCAAAAGATCATAACCTCTTCTATTTCTTTTGGATTCAATGGTTGTTCATAATCAACTTAATCAATTTTTTTTGTGTAATTTTCTTCTTTCTCTAAAGTGGTTGAAGTGGATGCTTTTGAATTTTGTGTGGACATTAACACTTTTTATTTTCCCCTTTTAGACTCTTTTGTTGTGATGCCCATGAATGTAGGTGTAAAATCCAATGATCCCAAATCATCCATCAATTATGTTGTGAAGGGTTTAGGGCACTTATCTTTTTCTTCTTCTTACATGGGTTCCACTTGTGTATTTGGTGTCAATGTTTTCAAAGGATTTTCCTTGTCTTTCTCAATATTCAAACAACTTTTTGGTTCAAGGTCAACCAGATTGTACACACTTTGTTGTTGTAGATGTAAAACATTTTACAATGAAGAGTAGAAGGTACCTCACTCATTGCATGAATCCATGACCTACCTAAGAGAATATTATATGAAATATTGTGAGGCATAACAAGCATAGTATTTTGCAATGTAACTTTTTCAACTCTCACAAGCAGTGCTATCACACCGAGAGGTTGATTTCCCACATTATCAAAACCATGTATAGAGAAATATTTTGGTTGATTTTTTATTTTTTCTACTCCAATCTTATCCAAAAGGTTTATGCTACATACATTAATTATGGATCCATTTTAAACAAGGTTTCTTTTTATCCCCTTCTTATTAATAATAGGTATTATCATGAAAGATTTAATTTTTTTTCATGCATCCAAAGGAGGTAGCTCACTTTGTTGGAAAATAATGTCAACATTCATTCCTTGAATTATGGATGCTATATCATTTGGATTTGCACTAGGGGAGCCACAACTTATTGCAATACATTTTTAAGCATACAATGATAACTAGGTGATGCTTGAATAAGATCCCATAAGCATATCTTAGAAGGAGTATTCTTAAGTAGTTCAATGAGATCATACTTCTTTCCACTATCTAAAGGAAAATGAGGAGCACTAGGAAAGATAGGTTGAGGTAATGGTAATGAAATGAGATTGGTTTGTTATTGCATATTATTTCTTGTATTATATGTGTGAACAATGGTATTGTAACTCAATTGCTATGAAACATTATTACTATAAAATTTCCTTGTAAAGTTCAAGATATCTCCTAGAGCTAATGGTTTATTTTTAGGTGGCTCTAAGATAAGCATGGGTTTGGTTTGAACTTGTGGTTTTTGTGAGGGTGGATAGAGGATAAGTTGAGGGTTAGGTGGTACAATAATTAAAGGATTTGTGGGAGGTATAATAATTAGAGGACTTGAGGGAGTTCTAATGTTCATGACCTCAACAAGCTTATCCTTATTTTCATGATCTCTTAGTGAAGGGGTGTCTAATCTCACTTCACCATCTTCATCTAAGGAAGCCAGATTACTATTGTTTAAAAGATATGTGTTAATGTTATCATTTTATTGCACCATGATATCTTCCGTAGTAGGAGAGTTTTTAAGCGAGGTACAAACTAGATGTTCATAATATTAAAAGGTTGGGTCTACTAAGATATCTTCATCACAAGTAGGGGATGTATCTAGAGAAGAAAAACTATGATTTTCTTGTTTCTCAATGATTGGATCCTTTTGTTTAATGATATCTTACCAAATAGGAGAATCATTAGGAGAGGGAGAAACAATATTCTCATGACTCTCAATGAGTGTGTCTTCTAACACAAAAATATCTTCATCATGAGTAGGAGAGGTATTGGGAGAAGAGTAACTAAGATTGTCATGATTGTCTATGCTTACATCCTATTAGTTATTTTTTGAGAACAAAACTTAATCTTAGGAATTATCTATGAATCTACCATATTTCATTGATCAATAATGGTGAGGATTGGCCAAGGAACAAGAAAAGTATTTTTGTGCCTTTACTTCTACACTTCGGGCTCTATGAAACCCAAAAGGGTGATCCTAACAATGTTTGGACTGATATTCTTGTGCCAAATTACCAATAACATTGTAAATAATAGATACGTTCCTATCAACTAAAAATAGACATAATTCTTCAAGAATTTGGCCAATCCTTTAGCAAATTATTATCTAAAAGAAAGGAATGGGTAGATCTCATACAAATTTGCAACAATTTATAGTGCATAAGTGATTTTCAATATGAACTTGTTCTCTAATAGGTAAGACTGACTCAATTGATTTCAGAGATGACCAAATTATTAGAACAATGCTTTATCCATGGGTGAAAGAATCATATTTGTAATAAACTCTAATACATCAACAATTAAACCTAGCATTTGAAGACTAGTGTTATATTTCTTTACAATAAACAACTCAAGATATCCAAAACAAAAAATACTTAGTAATCCTAATACCCTATCACACATATCTATGATTTCATCAAAGAATTTAATTAGTTCCTTGAACTAAAGTAGAAACAAAAACATACATTCAACCAAAGAGATTGAAGACAAATAAAATGTTATGAAATAACTTGCACAATAGAAGAATATGATAAGAAATATGCTGCAAATACTTGATAATAACTGAGAATAACAAGCCACTTCAAGGGGGAAAACCTCCAAATATCTCTAATGAGAACACACTTCACACTTGATAATGAAATAAGACTCACAACCTCCTATATATACCTATTTATGCCATCACCTAACTTAGAACCACTTAGGCTTGAACTTAAGATAGAAACAAATAACCCATGAAGCACAAAGAGCATTGAATGCTAATCAGAAAAAAAATATCATTGATCAGTTCTATTCATGATTTGTGCAACAAAATACATGGGAGAGAAACTACTCCAAAATTTGCAATTCTCATTCATGCCAGCTTGTAGTTGTGAAATATTATGCCCAATTACCTTCTTAAATTCACAAACATGAAAAACTATGTATCTTTGTTGTATTGGCAACTCAAGCTTGAATTCAACACTACCATCTTCTGAATGATTTGGTATGGACCAATAATACTTTGGGACAATTATTAAGCCACTTTCATTTGCTGCTTTAGTGAATTTCTTATAAGGCTGCATCGCAAGAAGAAATCCCCAAAAAACTTCTTTCACTAGATTTATCTGCCTTTGTTTCATTCATTTTGTGCCATCTAAATCTCTCCATTGGACCTGAAAAACTTGTTGTTGATACAAGTGGTTCTTCTCTCCTGAATTATGGGGACACCTTCATTATTTTTTTGAAAGGAGAATTATCCATTCCATCATCAGAGTCTTTTGATGACATGTAAGAAGTGTTATTGCACATATTCTAGATCAAGTCTGCCTATCACTCATGGGATAAGCTCTCTAAGTGAAACAACGTAGATATCCCTTCCAACACTTATTAACAACCTTCGTTTTCCCATCTTATCAGGGTGGTATGAAGAGCTAAGAGCCAAATGAGTACCCAAACATGAGAATAAATCTTTCCAAAAGTGACGAAAGAAGATAGGACTATGATCACTAACAATAACTTTAGGTGTGAATATAGCTGGATATTCTCCAAAAATTCTTTGCCAATCACTTGTTGTAAAAAGGATGCTAATGCAATGAAATGTGCATATTTAGTGAGCCGTAATCAACCACCACCATGATGACATTATGACCTCAGATTTGGGAAGCCCTGGATGAACTATGACATCTCTTCCCAACGCTGGCTAGGAATAGATAAGGGTTGCAAGAGACCTGGTGTCTTAATTTTCTCCCCTTTATGCCTTTGACACACCAAATATTTAGCCACAAATTTTTGAACATCACCCTTTAGCCCTCCCAAAAGAAATCTTGCTTGACTCAATGATATGTCTTCAAAAATCCTGAATGACCACCCACTGGAGACTCATGCAACTCTGTGAGAATCTTGATTTTAAGGTTGGAATTCTTGCAAAGATACAAACGCTCTCTATACCAAAGAGTATCTCCCTTCCAACAAAACTTATCTAAACTACTAGGATCATTTTTTAAATTGCTCCCGAGATTATTTGTCGCAACATCATTTTTCCACTCTGCTTTGGCTTCCTCCACCCAACCGCCAAAATACGGGTTCACAATAAGGCTTCATCTTTCTCATCCTTCCTGATAGCATCTCATAATATTTTCTTTTCCTTTCTTATATACAATCTCAAAGTCATATCCTAACATCTTAGTGACCCATTTTTGTTGCTCTTAGAAGATAGTGTTGTTCCAAAAAATATTTTAGGCTATCATGATCTATCTTAACCTTGAAATGTCTACCCAATAGATAAGGCCGCCATTGTTTCACTGCATGGAGTATTGCTAGCATTTCCTTCTCATAAATAGGTTTGAGTAGATTCTTACCTTTTAATTGACGACTCTCAAAAGAAATTGGTCAACCTTCTTGCATAAGCACTGCTCCTATCCCATTTTCAGAAGCATCACATTCCACAATGAATTCCTTGGTGAAGTCAGAGGTGCCATTGAGTTGTACACATAGCCTCCTTCAATCTCTCAAATGTTGTATTAGGATCGCTCCAATGAAAAGAACTCTTCAATAGAGTGGTGAGAGGCGCTGCTATACCACCATAATTCTTCACAAATCTTCTATAGTACCCTGGCAATCCCAAGAATCCTCTCTTCTTAATGGTTTTTGGAATAGGCCATTCCATGATACCTTAATTTTGTTAGGGTCCACCTTTTACTCCTTCATGTGAAACTATGTGTCCCAAATACTCCACCTCTGTAAGACCAAAAGCACACTTGGATGGCTTAGCATAGAGTTTATGATCTTCAAGTATTTGTAATGCTTGGTCCACATGTTGCAAATGTTCTTCCCAAGATCTTGCTGTAAATCAATATATCATCAAAGAAACTAACACAAACTTTCTCAAGAACTTCTTAAAAATGGAATTCATCAAACTTTGGAATGTAGATGGTGCATTGGTAAGACCAAATGGCATCACCAAAAATTCATAATGACCCTCATGAGTCTGAAATGTTGTCTTACAAATATCTTCCTCCTTAATCCGAATTTGGTGATAACCAATCTAAGATCTAACCTGGTAAAATACATAGCTCCATTCAATTCATCTAGCAAATCATCAATGACTAGAATAGGAAACTTATCTTTAATGGTGTACATGTTGAGCACTTTATAATCTGGACATTACGTATCATCCTTCTTACATTACATCACCACCGGGGAGGAGCCCTTTGGCTATGCCTAATGATTCCCCTCTAGCATCTCTTCACCAATTTTTTTCTATCTCTTTTGTATGTGTGGATACTGTAAGGCTATGTTCGTGGTTGACTCCCAGGACTAATGTGATGGCATGATCATGATCCCTCTTAGGAGGAATCCTTTAGGAATATCTCCAAGAACAACTAAGTGAATCAATTATAGCTTGCAAATCTGGATGAGTAGGAGTAATAGATTGAGAGACTTCTAATGAACATAGTTGGGCCACAAATCCATCCACTCCTTTCTTAAGCAACTTTTGCATTTGATGAGAGCTTACCATTTGTGGAGATTTTGCCTTCAACCCCCTTAGCTCTACTAGCCTTCCTTCTGATTGAAATCTCATGAATAGTTCTTGGAAGTTCATCTCAATTGTTCCTAATGTAGTAAGCCATTGTACTCCCAAAATAATATCTGCTGCACCCATGGATATCGCATACATTGGGGTATCAAGTTGATAATCTCCCATGGATAATTTAATGCTATGACACTTCCCTGAACAACTAATATACCACCATCTGCAATCAAAACTTGAAACTAATTGGATATATGAAACAATTTAGACGAGTAGCTAACTTTTTGTTGATGAAATTATGAGTACTACCGAGTCGATCAACCGTTATCATTTCTTTAGGAACCCCACCACCTTGAGAGTTTGTGGAGCCGAAACCTGAGAGTGCATGACAAGAAATGATTGGTTGAGAATCATGTGATTCCTCATTTGACTCCCTTTCATCTTCTAGTATGGGTTCCTCCTCTTCTTCCTCATTGGGACCTTCAATATAAAACAATTTCTTTTCACTACATTTATGTCCTTGACTGTATTTTGCTATCACAATTGAAACACAAGCCTTTTGCTCTTTTCTCCTCAATTTGTTGTGGAGTCAACTTAGTAGGTTGTGTTGAATATCCTTTCTCTCTTGTCACATTAGCCCCTTGCTTCTTAGGAATCAAATATTTTTCCTCTACCCTGCGTGCTAAGATAAAAGACTCATTTATGGAACTAGGGCTAAACATGCGTACCTCATGTTGAATGTGATCCTTGAGACCACCCAAGAATAAGTCATTTAGGTTTTCCTCCGTGATTGAATCCACCCTTAAGGATAGATTTTGGAATTGCTGAATATAATCCTTAACTGATCCTGTTTGTTGAAGTTTAGCTAGTTGGCTGAAGAAGTTGTCTGTGACACTATTGCTATATTGTGCTTGGAGTTCCTCTGTAAAAATTGACCATGAGACGGTGAGCCCCTTTTACCTCGATGAGTGCAAAACGATACCAAATGAATTGATCTGGTTCTAAATATAAGGAAGCCATGTGACCCTTTGTCCATTTGGGATTTGGTGTACTTCAAAAAAATTCTCCATTTGGTTTATCCATGTTAGAGGATCCTTACCATCAAACTTGCGCATATCCACCTTTGGAAATAAATTCCTAGATCCCATAGGAGTACTAAAGCATGTGTTAGTAGTAGCTGACCTAGAATTCTCACCTTGGTCGCTTGAGAACTCCTTTCTTGATTCAGCTATGTAGGTGCTTAACATGTTTCGCATGTCTGACATATCTCCTCTTAGCTCTGACATATCTCCTCTTAGGTCACACATATCCATCTTAATTGAGGAAATTTCTTCCTTGACCTTATTTATTTCTTCATTATGAGTAATATCCTCGATTGTTTCACCATCCTTATTAGGAGTCTTCCCCGGAGTGACAGTATTCTTTTTACCCCTTGTTGCAGGCCCCATCATGATGGAAACCACTAATGTTGAAAGAAATCACACAAATGAAATTTAAATTCTCTCAAATTTTTATTGTAATCTCCTTTATTATGTCTTCAAAAACCCAATAAAAATCAAACTTCAATTCAACAAGATGTGCGAGATATGTAGATTCCAAAAAAATAGTGTAGAAACCCTAATTCTGCAATAATTCGCTTAATTCTGCTCCAATTATTCTGAAATCTGTACTGTACCTTCTTCAATATGTTCTTCAAAAACCCTTTAAAAATTAGAAAAAAATTCGCCAAAATATGAAAGATATGCTCTTCCCAAAATCGCCTCCAAATTTGAAAAAAACCTTGCCTCTATGGTGCCAAGATCATGCTCTGATACCACTTGTTATGAAATAACTTGCACAATAGAAGAATATGATAAGAAATATGCTGAAAATACTTGATAATAACTGAGAATAACAAGCCACTTCGAGGGGGAAAACCTCCAAATATCTCTAATGAGAACACACTTCACACTTGATAATGAAATAAGACTCACAACCTCCTATATATACCTATTTATGCCAAGGATATCACCTAGGCCGACTTAGACACACCTATATAAGACTTAGGCCGACCTAAACAACTAAATAACAATATACTAATGATAATATGACTTAATAGAGAGTTAAGATAGCCACAAGCCGACTATTCATAACCCGATGTACAATAATATTAAGGGCGTAGCATAAAATATCATTGATCATTCTATTCATGATTTGTGCAACAAAATACATGGGAGAGAAACTACTCCAAAATTTGCAATTCTCATTCATATGCCATTGTAGTTGTGAAACTATTATGCCTATTACAAGCTAGAATTCACACATATGACTCAAAACTATCCTATTTCTGTGTGCTTGAATTAAAAAATTGCTCTTAAATGAGCTTGAATTCTTAACCATCAAAAAACCCATGCAATAGGCCTTGGAATCCCATTTATAGAAACATGGGAGCAACAATCTTTGGGAAAAATTATACCTAAAGCCACATTTTACATTTGACACACATTTGCATTTGAATTTCAAAATTCCCTAAGTGGTTATATTTGCATCTTTGCAAAAAGGGGAAGGAAAATAAGAAAAAAATCATTTCCATTCACTGAAGAAAATTTATCTGCCTTCCAAAAGGCATCTTTCATTTGTTGTAGCAACATCAAAACCTCTCATCCACATTGGAACCTAAGACAAAAATTCCTAACTAGGACTTTGTTTCTACAATGGTTCATCATCTTCAAAATTATAGTATGCATGTCACCTTCATTATTTTTTTAAAATTGGAGAATTTATCTTTCCATCATCAGAGTCTTCTTGACCTACACGTGTAAGAAGATATTGCACATATTCTAGATCAATTTCTGCCCTATCACTCATATAATTTTCCTCATCTTTAATGGAAACATTAAGTTCCCCCATATAAGAATCATAAGCCTTGTTACCGTTATCCTTCTTTTTCTTCTTAGACTAACCATCCTTATCATTGTTATCATCCCTTATGTGCCTAGCCAATACATTTGTCCTATAATCACCTTCAGTAATACCCTTGTCTTCACCCTCCATGGTAAAAGTTCTCTTCTCTTCCCCTGGATTCTTAGAATTCTCAAGTACATCTAGTTTAATTTTAGGTGTATCATCTTGGGGTTTAGGCCTCTTGAACCTTTCCTATTTTCCTATCCTCTCTAGTTGAGGGGATGACACACTAGGTTCACTCATTTTCTTAGTATAACAGGCCTAGGGTCTATGAATTTTCATTCACAAAAGAGTCTCACTAGTTTATTCTCTCAAAAAATAACTTTCAAAACAAAAACCCTCCTAGACCTCACAAAATTTTTACCAACCCAATGTAATTCACAAATAACCAAACCCTTGCAAACCCTAAGTATCGAAAGCTTACAAAATTTTCAACAATTCCCCAAACTAGCTAATTGTGGAGAATTAACATAGAAAAGTGTGGATACATGCTTACTCGGGAAAATTTTATTCAATGCCTATGTAGTTGTTTGCCTAAGCTCTTTACACCTTCTCTAGCCCTAGACCAATTATTCAACTCTTGACAATTCCAATTGTGAAAGAAAAATGACTGACAACCCTCTTTATGTCAAATGACTGGAGCATTCCACCATTAAAGTTCAAATGAAATCTCATGCGAGTGAACTGACAACCAGCCACACAAGTTTGAAACTTGACCATCGATCATGTGATGAGATGGATTGACAACCATTCAGAATGAGACAAAAATGTTTGAAAAGATTACTATAAGTATCCATTTTCTTTTACCCAATTAGAATAAATCATGTGGAAAATGCCTCCAACCTATTTGTGGGCTCTACCATCTATTAGGAACTGAAGAAAACCATATGTGTCAACCTCCCCGTCTCCCCATGAGTCTTAACATGCATGCAACTTTCAACAACAAGGAGGTGGGGAAGGGCTAAGATCAAATCTCAAGCCTTCAACATGTGCATGAATTACCATAAGACCACATACCCATGCTTATAAGCCTCTGACATAACCGACAATTGAGATTAAAAGATCTCATTTGTTCTTAAAACATGTGCCTCATATTTCCCTTTAGTAGCGCAGACTTTACCATTCATACCCCTTGCACACTGAAATATTTCATTAATATGTCCCCTATTATAATGTTTATTCTCCCTCTTAGATGATTCCACATGGTGCTCTCCCACTTCCCCACTGAGAGATGGGAGAAAAAGGTGGGTCCCCAATGAGATGGCAAGGAACACTAGGATTGACCCACGTCATCCATCCTCGACTGTTGATTGTGTTTAAAGAGTGTGCTTTCTTCCTTCAAAGCTCGATGGGTCCTTTTAACAAGGGAACACATCTCACCCACCCATTTCCATGTGATATTATTTTAATTCATAATAAAATCCTACGGGGAAGAGGGGAACAACCTAGATGTAGCCGCATCATTCAATATCCACCATTGATCTATCTCAATTCACCACCTACTGACTTTTCAAAGATGTTGGTGCCACCAATACAGAGGGAACATGGTGCTCGCCTGTAAGTCCATGATAATATTATAATGAGGAAAAGATACTAGTGGGGGCACAAGGAGCAGTCAAGATTTGATCCTCTAAATTTGGCAGTCCTTATAAAGCAAGAACTTTGCACATGCAAATTGTTAGTTCTTAAAAAGGGGCCATTTCTAGGTAAATGATAGGTAGGGACATAGAGATTAAGGTTGAAACCTTAGGTGAATGATGAAATAATTAAAATCTAACTTAGGACCCAAGATAATATTGAAAGGATTATGAACCCAAATAACATAAGACAATATTTATAATAAAGCGATGGGTAGTCACTGAGATTGCTAAGACTTGAGGGCTGATAACAAGATGAACTTAACAACGTAAGTCATGACTTGAAAGACTAGGAACCAATGATGAAAGGTCAATGATGAAGCATAAAACTTACAAAGGAATCAGACTTAGAATTATTTAGAAATTTTTTAGCAACTCAAACCCTAAGGCATGATAATAAACAAAACCCTAATCCCTAGGTCATGAAAATGGCATATGGAAAATTCACCACCAACAATTCACCAATAGAAAATTCAACACCTGCAATTCATCATGGGAAAATTCACCACCATGAAAAATTCACCAGCAACTAAAATTTTCCACTAACAATTCACGATGGTGGAAAATTAACAACATTAATTTGATTTTTTTTTTGCAAAAGAATAATTTGATTATGATAATAAAATATTAATATAGTTAATTTGTTGTCGTGGTGAATTTCTATCAATCCCACCCAGACAAGGAAAGAGGACTAAACAAAAAAAAACCAATATATGTACAAAATTTATAGGACTATACAATGTACATGGAAAGGAGCATATTCCAAGAGAAATATGGCTTCAAGAATTGTCCATGTATTAGCAGTTCAAGAATTTCACCTGTTAATCTTTGGAGAAAGTATGAATCTTCCCCATGTGTGTTAGATATCAAATAAGGGCCTAACCACAATGCTTCAAATTTTCCATGTTTTCCCTTATTCTGAGCTCTTGCATTCCATATTAACACCATACTTCAACTTCAATTTTTTTGGGAGAAGCTTTCTTGTCATGTAAGTGCTTGACTTGTAGTTGCATCTTTGCATTTATTTCATGAGCTTCTCTTCTAGTTTCATCTAGCTATATAAGATTTTCAATATTTTTTTGCATCCCATCACCGATGTTGTCATCATACACCTACATAAACTTGTACATCTTTAGCAAATTATTTTGGGGAATTCTAGCATCCAAACCCTAGACTAGACAAAATGGTGAGTGTTCAATAGCCTTCTTTGCAGTAACCCTATCAACACACAATACAAGCTTTACTTTTGAATCCCAAACCTTCTTATTATTCTCAATCACTCTTTTAATGATCTTCATTAAACTGTTGTTATTGGATTTAGCTTGACCATTCCCTTGAGGATAGTAAGAGGAAGAGTAAGAAATGTGTATTCCATGTTTGTCATAAAATTTCTTGAACTCTTTTGACTTGAAACACACAGCATTATCAGAAATGGACTTCTCTGGAACTCCAAATATAATTAGAATGTTGTTCATCAAGAAGAATATCACCATTTTACTTGTTTCCTTCTTTTTGGGGATTGCTTCCACCCACTTTGTGAAATAGTCAATTACAACAAGGATCCATGAATTCCCCCCACTAGATTTTTCTAATATTTCACCAATGAATTCTATACCGCATTGTTGAAAAGGGGCTTGAATAGAAATAGGCATGAGTGGAAAACACCCCAAGAACTTCAAATTCCCTACAAACCTCTGGAAAGAATCACAAGTCTTGACAAACTTGTGGACATATTTATAAATAGTGGGCTGCCATAATCTTGAACTCAAGATCTTATGAGTGGTTATTTTAGCCATGTAGTGGCCACCACACAGTTCACTATTCTTTTCTTGCAAAATATCTAACACCTACTTACCATCCACACATTTGAGCAACACACCTTCTAGGATTCTCCACCATAGTTCATTATCAATAATAAAATACTTAATGGCATGCAACTTCAATGTTCTCTTCTCATTGTCAGCCATGCCTTCTGGGCACTACATGGTTTTCAAGTATTGTATGATTCTCTTATACCAACCAAAAATTTTCATATCATAGATAGGTTCAACATCAATACTCTCAACTTGATTTATTTGATTTTCCTCCAAGTTAGTCTCAACCATTAGCTTAGCCTAACCCTATCCTCCCACTAACTTTGTAATCTGAACATCAATGCTAAACTCCTAGATCTTGTTGATCCATCTACACCTCCTACATGTAGTTTATTGTTGAGTGAGGATATCCATCACATCAACACTTGACACAAATGTTGTGACTGTAGCTCCCGTTAATTAGGTTTTGAAGTTCTTTATAGCCTTGACTAAAGCACATGCTTGCTTCTTAGTCACATCATATTTGAGTTCTATGACTTGTAAAGACTTACTAAATGATGCAATAGGTTGTTCAAATCCCTCATCAATTTTTTTCAATAAAACAACATACACATTGGTTTAGAAAAATACTTTTCAACTTTACTTGATGAGGCCTTCTTTAGATCTTTAGCATTAGTCATGCTTGACATGCACTTAGCTATTTAGACTCATCCATTGGCAAAAAATTCAGGTTACCATATAGGGCTTTAAAATATCTTCCAAGTAGGCACTAGAGTTCATGCTTTCTTATGATGTTTCTTCTTATGAAATTAATAATCCTCCTCTCATTTCTTCTTAACTAGGATTTTAGTCGTAATTCCTATTCATCTCCTTTAAAAACCCTTTTCATTTCATCAAGATATCACCACTTTTTGGCCCATCATGCTAACTAGACTTCCAAATTGATCTCGATCTTACCCTTTAGATTAGCAATGTCCCCAGTAGAGTCGCCAATCACCTCTCAAGCATTATCTATGAATATGCGACTCAATGGTCTTGACCAAAGAAAAAGCAAAGGATTATTGGGCCTTTACTTTTTCACTTTGGGATTTGTGAAACTCAAGAGGGTGATCCTGACAATGTTTGGATTGATACTCTTGTGCAAAGTTACCAGTAACATTGTAAATAATAGATACATTCCTATCAACTATAAATAGACATAATTATTCAACAATTTGGCTGATCCTTTAGCAAATTATTATCTAAAATCAAGGAATGGGTAGATCTCATTCAACTTTACAACAATTTATAGTGTGTAAGTGATCTTCAATATGAATTTGTTCTCTGATAGGTCTCTATGGACTCCACTTGGCAATTTAGGACTATTGTTATAGGATATCTAGGTAATCCTAAGATCTATGTCATGGTTGAACTAAAGCCCATTTACTCATTGATGATTTGTGTGTAGATGTCAGTTTTAAAACTACTATTAGCTAGGGATTTCTCTTTGCTTGAATTACAAAATTGCTCTTACATGAGCTCAAATGCTTTCAAAAGAAGTAGAAACATACAAGCATAAATTTAAAGATTTGCATTTGAATTTCTCTTCTCATAAGCATTCACTGAAGAAGATTTACCCACCTTATCTTTCAGTTGTAGTAGCATAAAAACCTCTCATCCACATAGCTCCTAAGATAAAATATCCCTTTCAAAATTCATCATCTTCATTTCTTCTATCTCTTGGCATTGTCATTAGGTCATTCATAAAAATCTTCCTCAGTGGGGATCAAGCTTCCCATCATTTACATTAGGTACCTCATACTCTCATATTTGTGATCTTCATGAACATTTTCATTCATTTTCATCATATATTTAGAGTAAGAGATGCATTAGCAGCAATTTTGATGGACTGAATTGCACTTCACTCTTTACATTCTTCTTTATCCAACATGGTTTCTCCTTTGAAATCTTAGATTCCAACTTCTACTCAGGATGCTTCTTCATGTATCTTTTGGTCTTCCTCATGGTGTCCATTTTTCTCTTAGAATTCTCCCTCTCACTCTTTATTTGATAATTAAATCTTGCACTAGCATAAGAGACTACAGAGTCATGACCCATAATACTAGGGAAATAGAAATTGATTACACTTTGGGGTTGCCCTTGCAATATTAGAAAATAATTTAAAAATAACCTAGCATGAAATGAAGAAAGGGACCAAAATTTGAAGCATATAACTGGGTATGTGAGGATCATCATGGAAAAAACAGGTAAGTGGCAAAAAATTCAAAAAAATTAGAGTTAGGCAACTTGACGTAAAATTTTGAATAAGTTATCTATATTATTTGAAAAATATGCAAGAATAGAATCTGTAGCAAATTAAATGTGGATTTTTGACTCTTTTTGGTGTATCATTGGTGTTTTTTTTCCTAAGTACTGGTTACAAATTTTCACCCTGACCACAATAAAACCCTTAAAATATAATATTTTTTGTATAAGTTAGGAAAATGGACTGTAGTTCAAAGTTTCTAGTAAATTTTAATTAACTTTTTATAAGATTTTAGACATAAGTAGAGGACTCATGTTCGATGTGATGCATATTTTTATAATTTTTTCTAAGTAAATAATTAATTATGATTTTTATTACAAATTTTAAAATATAAAATATATGTTTGACCACCTTAACTTGGTCAAAATTTTATGAAATTAATTTTTCTTTTTTAATCCTATAGTATGCAAAGCATAGAATGTGATGCATATTTTGGATTCAAAAAATGTGATACCATTTGAAAGCTATAGATGTTTTTCAGTCAACCTAACAAATAGGATTTTAGTCGTAATTCAAATAGAAAATGAATAATAATTATTTATTAAATTCAAAGTAAAGAATAATTTATATTCATGGAAAGTTGGGAATCTCCTTTAAAAACCCTTTTCATTTCATCAATTTTGGGTAAAAAAAAGTCATCAACCACATACCCTACAAATACCCATCATATCACCACTTTTTGGCCCATCATGATCCTACACATACCTAACTAGACTTGACTTATTTGATGAGAATTTGAACAAATTGATCTCCAAGCAGCGAAAAATAATAAAATAATTGACTCTAACTTTACCAAATCTTACCTAGAGACTTTAGATTAGCAATGTCCCCAGTAGAGTCGCCAATCTGTTGGTTATTTTTTGAGAACCAAAATTAATCTCAAGCATTATCTATGAATATGCGACAATTCAATGGTCAATAATGGTGAGGATTGACCAAAGAAAAAGCAAAGGATTATTGGGCCTTTACTTTTTCACTTTGGGATTTGTGAAACTCAAGAGGGTGATCCTGACAATGTTTGGATTGATACTCTTGTGCAAAGTTACCAGTAACATTGTAAATAATAGATACATTCCTATCAACTATAAATAGACATAATTATTCAACAATTTGGCTGATCCTTTAGCAAATTATTATCTAAAATCAAGGAATGGGTAGATCTCATTCAACTTTACAACAATTTATAGTGTGTAAGTGATCTTCAATATGAATTTGTTCTCTGATAGGTAAGACCAACTCAATTGATTTCAAAGATGGCCAAATTAACAAAACAATTATTTATCCACAGGTGATGGACTCATATTTGTAACAAACTATAATACATCAACAATTAAACCTAGCATTTAAAGACTATTGTTATATTGTTTTGCAATAAACAACTCAAGATATCTAGAACACAAACTACTTAGTAATCCTAATGCCCTATCACACAAATCTATGATTTCATCAAAGAATTTAATTAGTTCTTTGAACTAAAGCAAAAATGAAACCATACATTCAACCAAGGAGACTGAAGAAAAAAAAAAGATCATTGATAATTCTATTCATGATTTGTGCAACAAAATACATGGGAGAGAAACTACTCTAGAATTTACAATTCTCATTCATATGTCATTGGTGTTTTAAAACTATTATGCCTATTACAAGCTAGAATTCACACCTAAGACTCAGAACTATTCTATTTCTCTTTGCTTGAATTACAAAATTGCTCTTACATGAGCTCAAATGCTTAACCATCAAAAGACCTGTGCAGTTGGCCTTGAAATACCATTTATAGAAACATGGGAGCAACAAGCTTTGGGATAAATTACACCTAAAGTCACATTTTACATTTGACACACATTTACATTTGAATTTCAAAATTCTTCAAGTGGTTATATTTGTATCTTTGTAAAAGGGGGAAAGAAAATAAGACAAAATTCATTTCCATTCACTGAAGAAGATTTACCCACCTTCCAAAAGGAATCTTTCATTAGTTGTAGTAGCATAAAAACCTCTCATCCACATCAGCTCCTAAGATAAAATATCCAAATTGGGACTTTCTTTATGCAATGATTCATCATCTTCAAAATTAGAGTATGCATGTAACCTTTGATATTTTATTTAAACTAGATAATTTATCTCAACATCATCAGAGTCTTCTTGACCTACAAGTGTAAGAAGATATTGGGCATATTCTGGATTAGTTTGTGCCCTATCACTCATATAATTTCCCTCATCTTCCATGGCAACATTAGGTTACCCCATATAAGAATCATAAGCCTTATGGCCCTTATCCTTCTTCTTTTTCTTCTCAAACTAACCAGCCTTATCATTGTTATCATCTCTTTTGTGCCTAGCCAACACATATGTCTTCTCATCATTTAGTAATACCCTTGGCTTCACCCTCCATGGAAAAGGTTCTCTTCTCTACCCTTGGCTTTGCAATTTTTTTAGGTACATATACCTTAATTTTAGGTGTCTCATCCTAGGATTTAGACCTCTTGACCCTTTTCTATTTGGGTTTTCTCTTTGGTTGAGGGTATGCCACGCCAGGTTCACTAATTTTCTCATTATAAAAATCCTAGGGTCTATGAATTTTCATTCACAAAAGAGTCTCACTGGTTTATGCTCTTAGAAATATATTCTCCCAGACCACACACAATTCTTACCAATCCAATGGAATTTTCAAATAACTAAACCCTTGCAAACCCCAAGTATCGAAAGCTTACATAATTTTCAATACTTGAGCTCTTTACACCTTCTTCTCTGGCTCTAGACCAATTCTTTAGCTCTTGATGATTGCAATTGTGAAAGAAAACTAGCTGACGACCCTCTTTATTTCAAATGAATTAAGCGTTTCCACCATTAATGTTCAAAAGAAAGCTCGCATGAGCGAACTAACAACCAGCCACACATGTTTGAATCTTGACTGTCGATCATGTGATATGGATCGACAACCATTCATATTGAGTAAAAAATGTTTGAAAAAGCCGATTGTAAGTAGTTGTTTACTTTTACCCAATCAAAATAAATCATGTTAAAAAGGCCTCCAACTTGTCTATGGGTTCCACCATCTATTAAGCATTGAATAAAACACTATGTTTCAAAATGTTTAGTCTCTCACTTAGATGATTCAGCATGGCGCTCTCTGCTTCCCCACTGAGAGATAGAAGGAAAAGGTGGGTACCCAATGGGATGGAAGGGAACATTCAAGATTAACCCATGTCATCCATCTTCAACCATAGATCTCATTTGAAAAGCATGGTTTCTTCCTTCAAAGCCTAATGGGTCCCTTTGACAAGGGGACACATGTCATCCTCCTACTGCCCCATGATATTATTTTAATGAAGCATAAAATTAGATGGGGAAGCAAGGAATAGCCTAGATGTAGCCACATCATTCAATCTCCATTGTTGATCTATTTCAATCCACCACCTACTGAGTTTTCAAAGATGTTGGGCCCACCAATATAGAGGGCATGTGGTGCTCGCCCGCGAGCCCATGAGAATATTATAATGAGGAAAAGAAACTAGTGGGGACATGAGGAGCAGTCAAGATTTGATCCTCCAAATTAGATGGTCCTTATAAAACAAGAATTTTGCACATGAAAATTATTAGTTCTTAAAAAGGGGCCATTGCTAGGTAAACGACAAGAAAGGACATAGATTAAGACTGAAACCTTAGGTGAAAGATGAAATAATTAAAAATTGACTTAGGACCCAAGATAATATTTCAAGGATTATGAACCTGCATAACATAAGACAATATTTCTAATAAAGAAATAGGTAGCAACTGGGATTGCTAGGACTTGGGGGTCGGTAACAAGATGAACTTAACAACAAAATTCATGACTTGCAAGATTGGGAATCGGTGATGAAAGGTCAATGAAAAAACATAACACTTGCAAAGGATTTTTCCTTTGAATTTTTTGGAAAGGATTTTAGCAACTCAAACCCTAAGGCATGATAATAAACAAAACCATAAGCCCTAGGTCATGAAAATAACTAGATTTTTGCAAAATTTCAAGTGGAACACAAAGAATTTTTAGGGGTTCCACCACATCCTCTTTCACTAAACCATTCTAACAAATAGGAGAGATATTAGGGGATGAGGGGATGATGAGCAATGTGATAGTATGGAATATTTCAACAAGCTCAATCTCTTTCACTAAGATACTGTCATGACTAACACGATTGCTAATGCATTTTTTCTTGAAAAACGTAGAAAGGAAAGATACTAACATTGTGAAAGGTAATCTATCCAACTTATGCAATGCTTCAAGATGTAAAAAAATTTCTAACAGATTTGATGATTTTTTTCTACTAAAATGATTTTTGAGTGATTAATAAATGACTACACTAAATGGATGTTTAGACCTAGATGCATAAAACAAAAATTATTGAAACTTTCGAGACTAATACAATAGGTTACCAATAGGCCTAGGAAGTGTAGAAAACCAATAAAAATGCTCAAAAAAATTGGTTTTTGTAGGCCTCCAAGGACTCATTCTCCCAAAGGTGAATGGGTCCTACTATAGGGTTTTTTAAAATTGAAAAATTCAATTTCTAAGTGATTAGATGTGTTCTCTGTTCCAAGTCTCATACTAGTATTTCTATAATAGAATTTTCCAAAATTTGATGATCTAATGGAACTAAAATTAATGAAAAATGATGAAATATATGAAAATTTTTGAAATGCAATTTTGATCTAGTTTTTGAATATAAATGATGAAAATTACACTAATATGCAAACACTATACAAAGTTAATGTAATATGCATGTAATTTTTTGAATTTTTCAGATTTAAACCATGCAAAAATACAAATTTAAACCCCTATATGAAATGCAAGCTAATTCAAGATTTAAAGAACCCTAAATGTAATGAAATGAATGAAAAACTAATGCAATCTATTGCAAAACTTATATCTAGGGTTAAAAGGACTCCAATTTTCATAATGTTGTTGTACAAGGTTAAGTTCACCAAAATGAAACATAGAAAATAGGTATGGGGAAAATGAAATGATGGAAAATGGGGTATGATGGAACTATTTCTCTAATTTCTTTTAGGAAATGAGATTCAAATAATGAAATGGCTTTCAACCAAAACGTGAGTCAAGTCAAAGTGTGAATATGAAAATTTCCCTTTTATGCAAGGATAGGGGTCTAGGTAAAACAACACTTTGGGGAGAAAGATTAAAAATAGAAAATCAACTCCAAATTGCAATCTATAAAGTGGATTCAAAAGATTTAGCATAATACTAATGGAACCAAAAGTTAAATTGTAGGTCTGAGAATGGGTAAACGATGTGTACCAGTCAAAAAAAGTTATTTTCAAAGCAAACTGAGGATTCATTCACCCTATGGCGAATGGGTCCTAGTTGGGGCTCTCTAAAATATGTTTATGGGTTCTCTTATGTTGTGTATGCACTCCTAGATCCCAAAATTTTATAGCTGGAAAGTAGGAAATAAATCATATGGGTCAATTTCTATGAAATTGCAACAATGATGACAACTTTGAAAACTTTGAAAACTTTGCAATTTTTGTTCTTCAAGAGATCTTCCATGTACAACTTGCAAACAAAAATCAAGAGATAAAAATTTGTTTTGTTGATGAATGGGGGTTCCTATGGTCAAATTCTGTTTTGGTAATTAAACCTTGTGATAAAATGAAATAGTATGAAGGAATGATGAATGAACAAATGCAATGCCATAACTCACCAAACCTTTGTTTGAACCTTGGAATATGGATCTACAACTTACATGAAATGACTTCAATGGATGTGGATCTTGATCATGAAACTTGATTTGAAACAATTCCTTTGAATGCTTGAATGGATCTTAAACACTACATCAACATATTAGCTCAAACAATATGCATGATGCGATAAGACTTTGACATGATAATGGATCTTGATTTCTACAATTATCTTCAATAAATATACGCTTGAATTCCTTGAAAATGCTCTTGAAATTATTTTGATCACACTTGCACATAAATTTTCTAGGATGCTCAAAGTCATACTTTTTTGCCTAGATGAAACTTAGTGAAATGACCTCTTATTTATACATATGTTAACATTAATTCCCAAAATTAAAATTACATAAATTTACATGTCAATACACATTTGAAATCATTGAAATACTTCAAAAAAAATAATTTAAATTAGGGTCCTAGGTCTAAGTGAGGACCCATTCGCCCTTGGGAAATGGGTCCTAGGTCACTCACCTAGGACACACATGTTGGGAAAAATATCAAGTCATCTTAGAAAGAACATATAAGATCAATAGTTCCTTCAGTAATTTTAATTTCATCAAATCACCTCAAAGACATGACTATGATGCCATAAAGCATAATCAAACATAGTTCATTTCCCACATTGACTCTTATAGAAAAGTTAATGCTAATCACTTTCAACAACACCATTAATAGATTCAATCATGAAGAACCAAATACCATGAAAGATGAAATAGAAGACATCAAAACATAGATATACATGGGGAAAACCCTTTTGGGTAAAAATACCCCACACTCTAAAAGTCCAAATTTCCATTATACTATTCAACAACAAAATATAGTTACAAATACAATATCAAGCTCACGACCTTTATATATTTTACATCTTGTTTCATTATGGAGAACATCTAGTATCATAACCCATAGTGATCAACTCCCTTAGTGATAGCCATCTCATTCAGCTACATAACCACATGGCTAAGCACTGGCCTCATGGGCTCTTTGTCAGACAAACTCTCGACCTTCACCTTCTATGAGATTCATCTCTCTCTCAACTTCCCAACCTCTCTGCCAGTCTAAAAACTTAGCCTCTCCACTAGCCCCTAGCCTCTTGACCTACATCCAGCTTCTTAGCTTGCATCCAGCCTCTCAGCCTAACCTACATCCAACCTTTTGGCCTGCATCCAGCCTCTCAACCTTCACACATCAAGTAATTGATGCTATGAGATTTTCATTCTCTCTCTCACTGACTGTTCAATTACCACACCCCATTAGGGTTTCCACCTTGAGCCACATGCCATCATCCAACATTCAAACTTGGTTGTCAGATAAGTAGTCAAATAAATCTCCATTGTCAAACTTAGGGTTATCCACCTAACACCATCCTGCCCAATCAAAGAGACTTTCACTAAAGTCTCAGTGACACCTTGAAGTCACACCAACATTGAGTCCCTAACTTCCACCTACATGTCAAAGAGACATCTCACAATGTCTCAACAATTGCACAAGGTCACAATGACAAGGTTCTTTGCAGCCTTCTATTAGAACGTTGAGGAGACATTTTCCAAAGTCTTCCAGATCACGCCATGTCTCATTGACACTCTTTTGTTAGAATGTCTAAGAGATATTCGAAAACCTTATGACGATGAAACCATCTCTTTCCAACATTGTTCACCAAGCACATGGGCCCACATGCCATCTATCTTCCACATCATCACCACCTACTAGCCTTTAATCATGATCCACTACCCTATTGGGTCCCACATCTGTTGATGTCCAAGTCACTATATAATTGGAAAATTGAACTTCAACACCTCATGTTGAAGGTTGTGAAGCTCCAAAAACCTATGACTTTCCAACAACAAAGGGATCACTCTATTGCTTCACAGTCACTAAATCAGGAGATTCTAAAACTTTAGAACCCTGTGACTTCAGTTAGGAAAACTTGAAAGCTAGTGACTTAACATAGGCTGATGAAGGAGGAATATAAAACTACTCCAAGAATTCGATCAAGCCAGTAAATTTGAGTCACATTTATCAACATTCTCCCACTTGACAAAGAACTTACTGGCTCCTTCCAAAGCAAACTCATGAATCTTAGACAATTCTTCTACGCTCCAACCAAGACACCTACAACAACATCTAAGATTTCCACCAACTCAGGAAATAGTTCCAACCATCCACCATGAGGAAAAGGAATGAGCCAAGGCATATATGCACCAGTCTCAAGAACACAAGCATCAAATCCGACAAATGACAAAGGCTTCAACATTTCCACCACTATACTATGCTCACACACTATATAGAAGCAACAACATTAAAGCCCTCAATCATGAACAAAATCATTAAGTCACCCTCCAAAAACAAAATAGAACATCAGCTAGAACAACAACTAGAAAACTAATTGCTCCCATCCAACTAATCAACCCATGTGACTATAAATAGCACTCACAACAAGTGCTAATCCATCCAATCACTCATACCTTGAAGGTATCTAGATCAAAAAACTCGTTCTAGTAACATAACCAATCCATCAACTACAGATACAAGCTCCACATTCCAACTAGCTAAAGAAGACAAAACACATCCAGAAACTCCCACTACATGGGTAATAAATTTGAAAATAACAAGGCATAACAGTTCTACCAATAGCATAACATAGAGAGTATAAACATGTAGTTTCAAGGAACCATCCACAGTGATATACAAAACCTATAAATACAACTCTCATAACAAGTCTTCACAACTCTCCCAAGTTCTCCACACCCAACAAAGGAAAAAGATTAAGAACCTCCATGTCATCACCCAAGAACATGAGTGCAAACACATGATCATAGTCTAGTGATCACTATAGCTTTGAACAAACCTCAAACTAATGTAATGTGAAACCAAATATCCAAGAAGACAACCAAGACCAAAGAGAGTAACTCTACACATCATGAACCTATATAAAATAACACCTTTGAATGCAAATTGTGTCAAGTATGATCTCCTTCACAACACCTCAAAGAGAACATAAAAACACCCAACTGTTCAATCTCCAAGATCAAACACAATATATATCATGTAATTATATGGATGTAAGCTTCTCGAAGAATATCAAACTATTTCATTTCCCATTTTAGGAAATGCATTGAATGCATCTCCTAAACTCAACATCAATGAAAGAAACCACAATGCATAAGGAGATAACCATGCTATCCATCTCTCACAATGAATCCTTCATAATCATCTAATAGTAGTTCAAGAACCACATCCATGAAAGAGATCATAAAAAACCTAAGAGAGACAATGGGAAATACCTCTCAAGCAATAAACTACTGAGTAGACCAAGAGTGGTGAATGAGAATGCTCCTCCAAGATATGCAATCCATCACAACTCCAAGAGAAATCTCCTCATTGGTCTTTGTTGAACTCTCGTCTAACTAAGGTGAAGGCTTCTCGAAATTTCTATTGAAATCTCTCCAAGAGTGGCCATCAACAACACTTCTCACATGTCAAGATAATTACAACCTCACCTTATTCTTCATGTATCCATGAGAACCTACAAGTGATCATCTCATACTAAAATCCAAATACATCATTGCACTATCATGAAGTTCTCAATCATATGACCAATGCACCCAATACACAAAGAATTACTAGACCACTTTCAAAGCTCCAAACATCTGAAACAGGGACTTATCATGACATCATGATCTTACCATACCCCTTAGGAGATACCACGCTTCAAGTGAACTAACCATGGTCTGAAGAGGAATGTATCATGCCAAGACTCTAATGCATAAACAAGAGTATACCATGACATGAAACAACTCTAAACTAGCACAACATATCAAGATCCACCAACACCTTAGCCAAAAAAATTATATGTCCTCCATGGTTCCAAGATGTTGCACATCCTCAAAAAGTGTACATGCAAATGAGAAATAACCCTTCTACAACAATAGGATTTAAGAGCTCCTCCTAGTAACATCTGCAACACTAGAGAATACCATTCACCACCAAGTGATGAATCCACAGTCACTGCTAAAGCTCCCACTGAATCGTGACACCTGAGCTCTCCAAGAATCATGAACAAACATTTTCTGATCTAAAAAACCTCCAAGTCCAATCAACAACATCTCCATCTAACAAAAATACCAAGTGACACCAAGATCTTCAAACCAAGTAGATAGAACCATCACTGTCAAAAGCTTACACTAAAAAATGTGTATCAAGCTCTTCATGATGTATTGATACACACACTACAAGTGTAGTAAACTATTTAGGTACTCAATACCATCCTTCCTCTCACCCAAAAGCAACCACGCTAGTTCACAAGTGACCAGAGATAAGGCTAGCTAATAGATCTGCACCAACATAGAATCAAACCTTGTGGATATAGACAATCCACTTCTGAGTTTTCCCACAACAAACATGTAGGAAAAGATAGCCCACAACATTGCACAACCCATAGATCCATTCAACTGAAACATGCAAACCCATTATCACACTGGAAACTACAAAACTGAGACCTCAAAGAGAATAACCACGTAGACAACTTGACTCAAACACTAGATAAATCTTAGATCTAATTCACCAATCATTTCGACAACTTGAATACCATAGTCTAGGAACCCAACAAGCAACACCAAAATAATGTTGAGTGACAAATCACATACCAACACTCTCATGTAGAGAAGACATCACACCTCCTCAAACCATGTTGAACTACAACTATCTCATCTAGTCACACCCCAAAAGCCCAGGTATAGAAAATATCTTAATAGCAGCTCCACATAACCACAAGTTTTTCTTGACCATTTACAACTTGCAAAACCATAGAGTTGTGAAAGTACAAACCATCCTTAAAAGGAAACAACAGTTCAATAACTCTAGGCCCATTTCAAGACAACTCCAAAACCACCAACATGCACATGCATTTGAGAGAGATGAGCTATTTCAAAAGCTTCCAAATCATCCAATAATCAACCCCATAACCTACATGGAATCAGAGTACCATAAAAATATGCCTTCAAATACCAAAATAAAAACCTACCATAAGCACATTACTCCATGACTGAAAACAACCTAAGCTTCTCTATATCATCAAGGATCCCAACACCCCGAAACCCAATATGAATACTTTTATTACAACATAGCCACAAATAAAAATATTCCACCCCATGCATTAGGATCATTCACTGCCAACCAGGGGCCTTAGACCACATCATTACAATATGATCAACTCCAGTTTCTCCATCTTCACCATCTTCCATGTTGCATGTTGTCACATGAAAATAAATAAAAAGAGCATTAACTTCCACTCACCAAAGGACCAATACATTAGTCGATTCCTCCATATTTACTCAAGCTTGATAGACTAAGAAATATTCATAGAAGGAATACCCAAAACCAACAACACTCTAGGAAGAAACACATCCTAGAAGAAGGCTCTGATACCACTTGTTGGGAAATTTTTTGGGTCATCTTAGAAAGAACATCTAAGATCAATAGTGCCTTTACTAATTTTCATTTCATCAAATCACCTCAAAGACACAACTACTATGCCATAAAGGGGAATCATAGATAGTTCATTTCCCACATTGACCCTTAGGGAAAAGTTAATGCTAATCAATCTCAACAACACCATTAATAGATTCAATCATGTAGAAACAACAACCATGAAAGATGAAACAAAAGACATGAACACACAGATATACATGGGGAAATCCATTTCAGGTAAGAAAAACCCCACTATTAAATCCCAGATCGCCATTGTAATATTCAACAACAAAATACAATTACAAATACAATATCAAGCTCATGGCCTTTACAGATTTTACATCTTGTTTCATTCTGGAGAACATCCGACAACATAACCCATAGTGACCACCTCCCTCAGCAAGAGACATCTCATTCAGCTACACAGCCACATGACTCCATCATCCTCATGGACTCTCTATCATACAACCACTTAGCCTTTTCCTTCTATGAGATTCATCTCTCTCTTAGCTTCCCAGCCTCTTGGCCAGTTCGGCAACTCAACCTCTCCACTAGTCCCTAGCCTCTTTCCCTACATCCAACCTCTCACCCTACATCTAACCTCTTGTCCTATCCTGCATCCAACCTCTCAACCTACATCCAACATCTTAGCCTTCACACATTGAGTAACCACCACTCTAAGATTTCCAGTCTCTCTCTCACTGACTATTCAACTACCACACCCCATTAGGGTTTCCACCTCAATCCACATGCCATCATCCAATATTTAAACCTAGCCGTCAGATAAGTATTCTAACAAATCTCCATTATCAAACTTAGGGTTATCCACCTAAGACCATGCCGCCCAATCGAAGAGACTTTGACCAAAGTCTTAGCAACACCCTGAAGTCACACTGACATTAAGCCCCTAACTTCTACTTGCATGTCGTAGAGACATCTCACAATGTCTCAATGATCACAAAAGTTCAAAATGACAAGGCTCCTTGTAACCTTCTATCAAAATTTCAAGGAGACATCTTCTGAAGTCCTACCGATCACACCATGTCTCGCCAACACTCTTTTGTTGAAATATCTAAAAGACATTTGGAAACCTCACGCCGATGCAACCATCTCTCACCAACAATGTTCACTAATCACATGGGCCCACATTCCATCTATCTTCCATGTCATCACCACCTGTTAGCCTTCGATCATGATCCACTACCCTATCAATTCCCACATCCATTAACATCCAAGTCTTTATATAACTAGAAAACCGAACATGAAAACCTCATGTCAAAGGTTGTGAAGTTCCCAGAGCCTATGACTTGCCAACAACAAAGGGATCACTTTGTCACTTCACGATCACTAACCAGGAGGTTCTGAAACTTTAGAACCCCACAACTTCAGTTAGTAAAATGTGAAAGCCAACGACTTAACATAGGTTGATGAAGGAGGAAAACAAAACTACTCCCAGAAGTCGATCTAGCTAGTAAATTTGAGTCACATTTCTCAACATCATATTCTCCAATGTTAAGTGTTATGCCATGGAATTAATGAATGTTAGGTTTTCCCCTTCAAAAATCATAATTAATTAGGCCTAGATTTGAACTAAGGGGGCCAATTAAGGCCAATTAACTTCAATTAATTAATAAGGCCCTAGATAAGTGTGAAAGTATAAAGGTACACCGTAAAACACCATAAATAAGGCACAATTAAGTCCATTTTATCTAATAAGGGCCTAAACTTAATGTGAATATGTAAAATACATACTACAACACTAAATTAAGGCATCATTTAGTTCTTTTATTATTAATTATTTCCCAAATTAAGTGTGAAAAAGGGATAATTTTTCCTACACTACAATAGATAAAAAAGCATTATGGAAGTAACTAACATCCACTATGTATATTCTAAAAGAAGATAAGGTAATTCTCGGGGGTGACTTTAATCTATATCAAACAACAAATAAAATTTGGGTGGTGTTATTTGAATTATAAAGGTGATTGAAGATTTTAACAATTTAGTTAATGATAACTTCTTATGGGATTTCCCAACTACCAGTGGGATGTTCACTTGGTCAAATAGGAGGAAAGGTTTATGCTTGATATCATAGAGGTTAGATAGATTCTTGGCCTCCCCCATGTATTTTCCCTCTCAAGCTTTTAAAGCTTTAAATCTATTTTTTTTAGGTTCTAACCACTTCCCAATTATGCTAAAACTTTTAGAAATCAAAGGGGGGTAAAAAATCATTTAAATTTGAAGAAATGTGTTTCAGAGATAAGAATTTCTTAGGTCTACTACAATAGTGTTGGTGCATCTTACCTTTTTTTGTTAGATCAAGAATGTCCCATGTATCTAAAAATATATTCCTCATCAAGAACCAAAGTAGAGTATGGAACATAAAACACTTCAAAAAAAATTTCCAACAAAGGGAAATACTCCAACATGAATTATAGAAGCTAAATGATGCCATGATCATCAAATGGACTAACAAATAGTCATTTATAAAAGAAAAAGTTATGAGAAAACCTAGAAGATATCCTTGTTAGCGAAGAAATATACAAGGGAAAAAGTTCAAGTGAACTATGGTTAAAAGAGGGGAATAGAAATACAAATTCATCTATGCATCAAAAAAATGACAAAACAATCAAATACCATCTCCTCAATAATTTACTATTTTGGAGATGAGCTCCTCCGGGATGATCAAATCATTAAGCTATAAGAAATATCCTTCTTCATGGATCTTCTCTTTTCCCCTTTGATTGATCAGTCCCTATAGTCTTAGGAAGTGGAAGAAATTTTATATAATATTCCAAAGATAGTCACTGGTGATGATTAAATTCAATTAATGAATCCTTTATCTTTTGAAGAAGTCAAAGAAGTAGTCTTCTCATTACCCCAAGAAAAATCTCTAGGTCCAGATGGACTTACTGTTGGAACACAATGATCTACTAAGAGAGGGGTGAATCAATAGATACCAAAATTTATCCTTTAAAACTTTATGCAAATTACTTTCTTAGCTCCAAATACTTTGTGCATATTTCTTACTAAACACTTACAGTGTAGATTGAAAAACTAAAGATGCAAACATAAATATGCAAATGAAAAATAAATGTACACATTCCCACAACACTAGATATACATGGAAGACCCAAGATGGAAAAAACCATGGTGACTACGGATGCTTGAATCTACTGCTCAAATCCAACGTCACAAAATAAAATCTTTGTTACAATGTTTTAGGGCTACAACCCAAGGAAGCATCGAATACCTAATTTAAAATCAACCCCTTCAAGGATGAAACAACACCCTATTTTAGGAGCTACAACCCCAAGGATGCGACAAAACCCTAATTTAGAAGTGAACAATAGATTTTTGGCACCACAAAGCTCTCTAACTCTTCTAGGAATTTTTACCTAAAAGGAGAGAAGTAGGCCAAAAATGCTAGCTAGGTTAATTCAAATTATGTAATGTATGATGTTATTAAGGCTAAATGGAATGATCTAAGTGCAATTAATTGATCTATATGACTGATTATGAATGCAAAACCTAAGAAACAAGTGACGTTTGAAAACACATTATGTAATGCAATAATGAACTAGAAATGAATGTGGAACTAAACCAAACTGAATCAAATTAAAAGTGTGCACCTGGAACCTTGATGAAGACTGGAAAATACATTTGAAATGTTGTTGATGCTATTTTTCAAGCCTGGTGGGACTCATTCACCATTATGGCCGAATCAGTCCTAGTTCTACAAAACTGAGCCAGAACCCGTTTCTAACAAAAGGGTACCCAAAAATGCAGAAAACTCAAAATTGACCCTAGAATGGGATTCATTTTCCATCGATAGAAAATCAATCCACTTTTGAATTTCTATATTTTGAAAATTGGAATCCAGAGCTTCTTATCTGTACTTTGACTTCTTGCGGGTGTCTCCTTCTAAAACTCTAATTTACGAGTCTAAAAATGATATGTTGATATTTTCAATCTTTGAATGAGGAGAAGACTTTAGCAACCTTGATACTTTATCTTCAATGATTTTTAAGCTTCCAAGAATCCTAAATTTGCAAACACAAAAGACAAGAGAGTGAAATTTTGAATGTTAGGGCATGGGGGTTTGCCTTTGTCAAACCCCTTTTAGGTAAATAAACTAAAATGATGAAAGAAAGAAATGAAGCATGAAATAATGGAATTTATTACCTTTCCATGAAGATTGATCTTGGATTTATATAGCAATGGAGGAAGATTCAGCCCTTGAATATCTTTAGGATCTTTCTTGATGTCTCTCAATGACAAAACCCTAAGTTGCTTGACTTGAAATAGAACAATGATGGATGAATGAATGATAGGAGATAAGAGATATGCAAAAATGAGTTAAAAGACTTATATTTATAGGAAATTTACCTATTTCACCCATTAATACCTCATCACAAGCCGACATGAAGTAATATTAAACTTAAATTTCACTCTTTTTCTGCTCAAAGGTCAAAATTGGGCCAAATGGGACTCATTCACCACACATGGTGAATGGGTCCCACCTGGAAGGGACTGATTCACCATGCATGGAGAATGGGTCCCAAAAGGGGCAATTTGACAACTAGGAAGCTAGGAGATAAGGAAATAAGGCTTAAAATGCATCTTTATTGGTTATTTGATCAATTTAGGCCTTGGGATCCACAATATGGGTTAATATGGGACTATTATTGATGATGTGAGTGTAAAATAGGGCTTGGGACACAAAAATAAATGTGAAAGTGTGATTAAATACACTTTACAACACTAAAATGAGGTCCACATAGCCTAGGAAGGCACAAAAACCAATGTGAATGTGCAAGACACATTACAACACTAGTTTAACATTAAGTTTAAGTTAAGAAAATTATAATTCTAGATTGATGTAATAATGTTATTAAAAACATTTCATAATGTTGAATTAGACAGAAATAGGTTTATTAATTCTATAAAAGCATGAAAGCATCTTACAACACCTTTACAAGACATTGTTAAATGCATGTTATTCAATTTGCAAGGGTCCAAGACCTAGTGTGGATGCACAAAATGCCTTAAAAAACTAGATTAAGAACTCATTAAGTCCATTTTATCATGAATTAATCCCATGTCAAGTAAAGGGTACTTTTTTCTATGGTGCATTTAGCCCCCACTTTAGTGAGAGGATGAACTTGCTTCAAACTAACATTAAAGTAGACATTCAAGAGAGATCCAAATGTACAGATGTAGATGATAAAGAATGAAAAAGATGAAGAAGGAAATCTAGCCCCAGGATCCAAGATCCTAAGTAAACCATTAAGATACAAAATCATGCAATGACAAGAACTAGGAAGATGAAAATGAAAAGGTGGATCAATCTTCGATCATTTGTCCAGCTAATTGTGGATCAGATCTAGACTTTTTTTGTTTGGAAAAATAAATGCATACTCACTCTGGGGTGATGAAACTCTTGGCTATTTGTTGGGTGAGAAAACCCAAAAGTATACTCACTCTAGAGCCACAAAATTGCTGGTTGTCTATGAGGTGAGAAATCCCAAAAGGTGAAATACATATGCTAGTTGGTATGCACTCACAAACACATAGGTGGCTATAGGGAAAGTTGTGCCTCAGAATGGGCTTCCTGCTCAACCATATCAAAGTTATACCTCCTGATACTTTGATAAGGTGCCACAAAGGAAAATGTTTTTTGAGCTTTATGAGGTAAGAAAAACTTCATATTCTTGACACTCATAGACATTGTTAATGCAGAATGGTTCAAAATAATTTTGCTTTGTTCATGCAAGGTATCATCTTAGGGAAAATCATGCTTAATGTCTCTAAGAGAGGATAAATGAAAAAGAAGTATCATGCTCTTGGAGGGAATCAAGCCCAATGACACAACCAAGAAAAGGACGTATCGCAAGAAGGATTAAATTGCACAATGAAATGTGAGTGGTGATGTATTCCCCCACTTTAAAGTGGTTACGAGCACTTGTACTATGAGCAATTGCTTTAAAGTAGAAGAGAAAGAAGAAGTCATGAAAGCTTACTTGAAAATCCATATGCCAAGTCATATGTTTCTGATAAGCTATCATGAAAAAGGGAAGTATGTCATATGTGAGCCAAGTTAAGGCATTCCATCCACATCCTAAGCTTGCTCTTATGTGTTCATGAAAGGTTAACGACTAGCCAAAGGAGGCAACAAAAAGTGACATATGAGGACAAGGCTACTTAACCCCTTGCCCCCACTTAGTTCAGAACAAGTGTGAGCCAAAAGGATTGATGAAATTCATGCTAGAGTGAAAATCAATAGCAATTATAGGAATGAGGTTCTCCCACATAGGAAAGCATACCAAACTCCTGAAAATGTTGTAATTTATGACTCAAAGCTTTACATTCATTAGTGGTGTGACCATGAACTCTATGATAGGCACAAAATGAAGTCTTGGAAAAGCATTTCTTTCTAGTTTTGGGAGGGAGGGTGATCAAGTGATCATGGAGGAGTCCCAACAAGATACCCTCTTGATCAAGAGGAGAAGGTGGTCTTGTGGTTTGTTTCAAAGATAAATCTTGCTTAGTAGTGGATGTCATACGTAACAATTGTATCTATTTCTAATTAAAACAAAACACTATTAACAGAACTTTAAATTGAAGAAATTTGAAGTAAACTTGGCTATAAAATAAAAATTCTTCAAGAACGTTCCGTCTTTCTCTATCTCCAGAGATTGGTTTGAAGCTTTCTGGCTCTCAGATTGTGTGAGCTTCTCCAAATGACTGCTGCAGAACGAGTATGCAAAGGAAAACTATCCTAAATGATGGTGAAGATGGACAGGGGCTGTAATTATGTACAGGGGCTGTAGATGAGATGAGTCATGATTCTATTGCTATGATTGCTATACTATTGCTATGATAATACTCTATGAATGCTAATGCTGCTTGTAATTTGGCTATAGTTTTCTTGCTTCAAATTCTATATGATTTGGAGCTCCCGGCAGCTGTATTTATAGATTTTTGCAGGCTTCATCCCGGCTGGCAAGAATCTACGGCTGTGAATTGTCTGGTATGTTTGAATGGTGAGAGATTGAGAAGTTGAGAAGAAAAGGGAGGAGGTTGAGAGGTTGGAGAGAAGAATGGAAGCTTGTCTTCAACCCACGGGAACAAGCCTGCACAGGAACAGAGAAATTTAATTTTCTGTTTTGGCAGTTTGTTTCCCGGGAGTTGAAGATAAATCCCAAATTAAATAAATAAAATTTATTTAATTTAATTTATTGCTTTGATATTTGATTTTTGATTTTTGAAAACTATAGAAGAATTAATTAAATATTTTTGGTAATATTTAATCATGATGTGACTTTAGAAGATTTTTGAAATATTTAGAAGAATTTAATTAAATATTTTTGGAAATATTTAATTATGAATAGATTATTGAATTGGAGGAATTTTGAAATGATTTAAAAATGAATATTGGATTAGAGGAAATAATCAAATATTTTGGAATATTTAATTATAAATGATATTTAGAAGAATTATAATATTTTAATCTTTATTTGAATAAAATATTCAAACTAAGATTATATGATAATTAATATAAATAAATTGTAACATTTATTTAATTAATTAAGAATGAATATGAAAAAGTGATCATGAACAATATAAATAAATTATTTAAATTTATTTATACGTAGATAGAATCAAAAGATTTTAATTAAATATTAAAATATTTAATTAATTACCAGACAATGTGATATGACCATTTTTAAGTGTATACATTTTGCCCCTCTTTGAAGTGATGTGTTTTACGCATTACTTCAAAGAATTTTGAAATTTTGCCCCAAATATTGATTTGAAATATTGATAGATGTATGCCCCCGCGAACGATGAATCGATATGAACGATGAATTTTTTGAATTTTGA
Source organism: Sequoia sempervirens (assembly GCA_007258455.2). Classification (NCBI taxonomy): domain Eukaryota; kingdom Viridiplantae; phylum Streptophyta; class Pinopsida; order Cupressales; family Cupressaceae; genus Sequoia; species Sequoia sempervirens. Next base: position 612,479,550 of record VDFB02000003.1, read on the forward strand.
TGATTTTTAAGATATCGATTTGTCGTTCGAAACTTATGATATGAAGAAACTGACCCGAAGAGAAATGAAATGAAAATTTGATAAAGAAATTGCCCCTGGTATGTAAAAATATGATAAAATGCCCTAATTTTACCATTATATAGGTTAAAAATGTCATTTTCCATGTCATTTTCAATTTTAACCTAGTAAAATTTGCAAATTTTGAGCTCTGGGTTGACAATCATGGCACTTCCAGTTCACCTGCACCGTTTCGAGCGTATCCGACGTCATCAGCGGCCGGCGCACTACGGACCTCCGGTATGTGTCTCGTAACTGCTTGTCTGTCAAAAATTTCATTTTGCGCACGTTTTTTAATGTTTTAATTCAAAAACATTGAGTTTTAGCGCTCTTAAAGTTTTTCGTAGCGCACTCAACAATTTTCGTAGCGCATACAATATTGTAGCACCCTTAAGGCGTATCGTAGCGCATTTGAAATTTTCTACAGCGCATAATTTTCCATAGCGCCCGTGATATATTTCATAGCGCTTTTGATTATTTCCATAGCGCATATGAAATCATAGCGCACCTGATTTGTTTTATAGCGCTCTTAAAAATTATTATAGCGCAAACTTTTCCATAGCGCCTGTGATATAAATCATAGCGCCATTAATTGATTCTGTAGCGCAAAATTTTATTTAGCGCTGATAAAGATTTTTGTAGCGCATACAACTAGTTCTGTAGCGCTTTTTGTTCCACATGATAAATTTGTTTCCCAAATTGTTGGAGAACAAATAGTAGTTGATAAATTTGCTTTTAAAGTTGTTAAAAACAAATAGTATAGATAAGTTTTCTTCTAAAGTTGTTAGAAAGAAACTTGATGTTGATTATTTGCGTGCCATGATGATGGAAAACAAATAATTTGATTGATTCATTTTGAATTGATATGTTAAAATGATTTGATATTGATGTTGTTTTGATAATGTATGTGAATAGGAGAGACTAGGTGTCTTGCAGATACGAGAGGCTTTTCCGAGTATATGGTCATTGATTCCACATTTATTACA
>VDFB02000003.1:612480692-612499729 GCA_007258455.2 Sequoia sempervirens
TTTGACATTCACATCATCACTAATAGTCCCATATTAACCCATATTGTGCATCTCTAGGCCTAAATTGATCAAATACCTAACAAAGTTGCATTTTAAACCTTATTTCCTTATCTCCTAACTTCCTGGCTATCAAATTAGCCCCTACAAGACCCATTTACCATGCATGGTGAATCAGTACCATCCAATTTAGACCCATTTTCCATATGTGGTGAATTGGTTCCATTTGGCCCAATTTTGACCTTTGAGCAGGAAAAGAATGAAATTTAAGTTTAATATTACTTCATGTTAGCCTATGATGAGGTATTAATAGGTGAAATAGGTAAATTTCCTATATATATAAGTCTTTTAACTCATTTTTACATATATCTTATCTCTTATCATTCATTCATCCATCATTCTTCTATTTCAAGTCAAGCAACTTAGGGTTTTATCATTACAAGACATCAAGAAAGCTCCTAAAGACATTCAAGGGCTGAATCTTCCTCCGTTGTTGTAGAAATCCAATATCAATATTCATGGAAAGGTAATAAATTCCATTATTTCATGTTTCATTCCTTTCTTTCATCATTTTGGTTTAATTACCTAAAAGGGGTTTGACCAAGACAAACCCCCATGCCCTAACATTCAACATTTCTCTCTCTTGTCTTGTGTGTTTGTAGATTTAGGATTCTTGGAATCTTTTAAATAATTTAAGATCATGTTGTAAGGTTGATAAAGTCTTCTCCTCATTCAACAACTTAAAATATTAACAAAATCTCTTTTTTAGACCTATAAATCAGTGTTTTGGAAGTGAACACCTATAGGAAGTCAAAGTGCAGATCAAAAGCTTCGGATTCCACTTTTGAAAATCCAAAAATTCAAAAGTAGAATAATTTTCATGGGTGGTTAATGATTCCCATTCTAGGGTCAATTTTGAGTTTTCTACATTTTTGGGTACCCTTTTGTCAGAAACGGGTTTTGGCTCAGTTTTACAAAACTAGGACTAATTCACCCAAAATGGTGAATGAGTCCCACTAGGCCTAAAAAATAGCATCAACAACATTTCAAATATATTTTCTAGTCATAATCAAGGTTCTAGGTGCACATTGTCAGTTTGATTCAATTTTGTTGAGTTTCACATTCATTTCTAGTTGATTGTTGCATTACATAATGTGTTTTCAAACATCACTTGTTTCTTAGGTTTTGCATTCATAATCAGTCATATAGATCACTTTATTGCACTTATATCATTACATTTAGCCTTAATAACATCATACATTACATAATTTGAATGAAACTAGCTAGCTTTTTTGGCCTACCTCTCTCCTTTTAGGTAAAAATTCCTAGAAGAGTTAGAGAGCCTTGTGGTGCCAAAAATCTACTCTTAATTTTGGTGAAACTACTTTTCAAACACTTCCTTATCTGATTTTTGATTCTTTCATATAGCCTTTCATTAAATTTTTATTAGAAATTTCCATAGTTAATTAGCATACTAGGTTTCAAATTTTGCATTCATAAAAAAAAAGTGCATTTTGCTTGCATTGTTGGCATCTAAATTCATTTAGATTCTCTAAAATTATATATTTTTCACTTAGGCCTATATCATATCACTTAGAAAGCATCAAAATACCTCACAAGTTTCTGAAAATTCTAAAAAAAGTCCATACTGGGACTCATTCGCCACCCTAGGAAAATCAGTATCTTTTGACCCCTAAAAAAACATTTTACAGAACTCAGAACTCTGCTTTTAAGCTTATGTTTTGTGCCTTAACCTACCTATATCAGTTAGTTGAATTTTTGTAGCATTCATTTCATTATATCTAACTAAAAATATATCATTCCATGCATAGTTTAATTTCACATTTATGTCTCCCACATTTCATTTTTTAGATTATTGCATACAGTAATCAACAATTTACTTTGTTACATTGCACTTTTACATAACATGTTCTTTAAATGTGCCTTTGATTTCATTAAACATGGATTTTATAAGCATAACATTCCCTCTTATGAATTTTATTTTGAATACAACAATTAGGAGCATGTTAGTCTTGACCACACCATTACATTATTCATTGGTATGAATGGAAATGTAGGAAATCATAACACACATAATTGTTCTTCTTCTGATACCTCTCCTATTAGTGATGGATTTATCTTGGTGAAGGAAGTCATAGGCATTGATAGTCTTGATTGTCCATTTATTTATTCCCCTTTGGATGATGTTAAACAACAAGAACATGAGATCATAGATACATTCCTACATATCACCTTACCAAATCTCCATGCTCATGACAATTAGTCTTGTCCATCTCCTAATATCCCTCCTCGATGTAAAGAGGATAGGTTGGTGTTAGAAGAGAACCCTATTAAAAATCATGAGACCCTTGATCCTCCCTTCCCTAATGTTCCTCCCATTTGGGAAAATCTATTTGAAAATCATAATGGTCCTTCTCTTGATGTCTCTCCCACTTGTGATGAAGCTACCTTGCAAACTTCAACTTGGATGAATGTATTACATACTCTCCTAGTAGGGAAGATAATATGGAGAAAGTGAATGAGACCTTATAAAAAACCAATAATCAAATATAATCTTCCCCTAATCTCCCCACTATCAATTATCAAACACATTCAACCATTAATACCTCCCTTAGTGGAGATGAAGTTATTTTGGATGAACCAAACCTTAATTGTCATGAACATTTGGTTTTTTGTTGTCCTAAGAACTCTCCTCCTAGGGAGGATATTATGATCCAATACAAAGATAACATTCCCTTCAAAGAAAATGAAGACTCTCACTTGTTACGATATGTTAACATTATTCAACCTCAACTCGTCCTTTATCCCTCTTCACATAAACCTTCACCTAAACCTGATCTTTCTCTCTACCCACCTTCACACAAACAACAAACTCAACATAAAATTGAATTCACCCTCCACCCACCTCAAACTAATGTGTCGTAGCAACCAAGTTATAGTAATGGTGTTCATACATATAACACTCAAAATAATCTACAACCACCACAACCAACCCCACCCTCCTTACCTTTACCCAATCCGCCTAGTGCTCCTTGTTTCCTCCCACACATGAAGGAGTATGATCTTGTTGAACAATTAAAGAATACTCCTACAAAGATTTCCCTTTGGGATTTCCTTTAGAACTCACCAAATTACCACAATATTCTTCAAACAATCTTAAAACAAATTGATGTTCCTCCTAGTACAACTCTGAATGATGTAGTAGCTTTAACCCATCAAACAAATCAAACTAATCTAGACATTACTTTCCATCAACATGAGCTCCCTCCTTTAGAGTTGCAAAAACAAAATGAAGCTTTCATGATCATTGCTCGATACAATTGCATAGGGATAAAATGAACCCTTATTGATAATGGTTCTTCCCTTAATGTGTGTAGTATGAATCTCCTTGATAGATTACATGTTGACAATTCACAAAGAAAACTTGATTCCATATCTATTTGAGGATTTGATAATTCAACAAATAAATCGCTCAATTTAATCACCTTTCCTATCATAGTTGGGGTGGTTACTTTGCACACTCCTATTCATGTCATGCCTTATGATCTTTTGTACAATCTTATTTTAGATAGACCATGGATTCATGAGATGAATGCAGTCCCTTCAACCCTTCATTGTATAATGAAATATGTCTATAAAAATAACATTTATCAAGTTGAATCAGATCCCAAGCTTGAAAGTTGATTGCACCTTGAAAAAGGAGCTACAAGTCCTCTGAAAAAATTGATTCCAACATCCAATATAGATCCTCTTGAAATAGAACAAAATATTGAGGAATTAGTGTCTAAATTATTTGGTAACAATTGGGGATCATTAGAATTCACACCATCATTTATGGGTGAATATATACTCACACAAAAGAAAGATGAGAAACAAGAACATCCAACCATCATGTCAATAAAAAAAAATTAGAAGACCTTTCGAAAGCATCCACCTCCACTACTTTATACAAAGAAGAAAACTACACAATCACCTTTGACACCACTTATGATCAACCACCACCTGATCCAAAAGAAATGAAAAAGCTTTATGGAAAAGGTTATGACCTTATGAAACAATTTGGATATAGTGGAAAAGGATGTGGTGCTTGAGAAAAAGGCATCCGCAACCCTATAGAGCCTAACATACAACAAACAAATCTTGGCCTTGGTTATTGTATTTTGTCTAAGATCAACAAATCATTAGTCAACATCCACAATCTCACAAAAAAAAATCCTAAATCATCCTTAACAACTAGTGGTATTGAAAATCATCCTTTACCAAACATGTAACACATAACTACACCTTTGCTTAATGTCAATTTCATTTCAAAAAACGTTCATGATTTGAATTCATTAGATTTTATACCTTCCTATAATGGGAAGAATAAAATCTCACAATCTAGAGACAGTTGTGTAAGTATGACATCCACTACTAAGCAAGATGTATCTTTGAAACAAACCACAAGACCACCTTCTCCTCTTGATCAAGAGGGTATCTTGTTGGGACTCCTCCATGATCACTTGATCACCCTCCCTCCCAAAACTAGAAAGAAATGCTTTTCCAAGACTTCATTTTGTGCCTATCATAGAGTTCATGGTCACACCACTAATGAATGTAAAGCTTTGAGTCATAAATTACAACATTTTCAGGAGTTTGGTATGCTTTCCTATGTGGGAGAACCTCATTCCTATAATTGCTATTGATTTTCACTCTAGCATGAATTTCATCAATCCTTTTGGCTCACACTTGTTCTGAACTAAGTGGGGGCAAGGGGTTAAGTAGCCTTGTCCTCATATGTCACTTTTTGTTGCCTCCTTTGGCTAGTCGTTAACCTTTCATGAACACATAAGAGCAAGCTTAGGATGTGGATGGAATGCCTTAACTTGGCTCACATATGACATACTTCCCTTTTTCATGATAGCTTATCAGAAACATATGACTTGGCATATGGATTTTCAAGTAAGCTTTCATGACTTCTTCTTTCTCTTCTACTTTAAAGCAATTGCTCATAGTACAAGTGCTCGTAACCACTTTAAAGTGGGGGAATACATCACCACTCACATTTCATTGTGCAATTTAATCCTTCTTGCGATACGTCCTTTTCTTGGTTGTGTCATTGGGCTTGATTCCCTCCAAGAGCATGATACTTCTTTTTCATTTATCCTCTCTTAGAGACATTAAGCATGATTTTCCCTAAGATGATACCTTGCATGAACAAAGCAAAATTATTTTGAACCATTCTGCATTAACAATGTCTATGAGTGTCAAGAATATGAAGTTTTTCTTACCTCATAAAGCTCAAAAAACATTTTCCTTTGTGGCACCTTATCAAAGTATCAGGAGGTATAACTTTGATATGGTTGAGCAGGAAGCCCATTCTGAGGCACAACTTTCCCTATAGCCACCTATGTGTTTGTGAGTGCATACCAACTAGCATATGTATTTCACCTTTTGGGATTTCTCACCTCATAGACAACCAGCAATTTTGTGGCTCTAGAGTGAGTATACTTTTGGGTTTTCTCACCCAACAAATAGCCAAGAGTTTCATCACCCCAGAGTGAGTATGCATTTATTTTTCCAAACAAAAAAAGTCTAGATCTGATCCACAATTAGCTGGACAAATGATCGAAGATTGATCCACCTTTTCATTTTCATCTTCCTAGTTCTTGTCATTGCATGATTTTGTATCTTAATGGTTTACTTAGGATCTTGGATCCTGGGGCTAGATTTCCTTCTTCATCTTTTTCATTCTTTATCATCTACATCTGTACATTTGGATCTCTCTTGAATGTCTACTTTAATGTTAGTTTGAAGCAAGTTCATCCTCTCACTAAAGTGGGGGCTAAATGCACCATAGAAAAAAGTACCCTTTACTTGACATGGGATTAATTCATGATAAAATGGACTTAATGAGTTCTTAATCTAGTTTTTTAAGGCATTTTGTGCATCCACACTAGGTCTTGGACCCTTGCAAATTGAATAACATGCATTTAACAATGTCTTGTAAAGGTGTTGTAAGATGCTTTCATGCTTTTATAGAATTAATAAACCTATTTCTGTCTAATTCAACATTATGAAATGTTTTTAATAACATTATTACATCAATCTAGAATTATAATTTTCTTAACTTAAACTTAATGTTAAACTAGTGTTGTAATGTGTCTTGCACATTCACATTGGTTTTTGTGCCTTCCTAGGCTATGTGGACCTCATTTTAGTGTTGTAAAGTGTATTTAATCACACTTTCACATTTATTTTTGTGTCCCAAGCCCTATTTTACACTCACATCATCAATAATAGTCCCATATTAACCCATATTGTGGATCCCAAGGCCTAAATTGATCAAATAACCAATAAAGATGCATTTTAAGCCTTATTTCCTTATCTCCTAGCTTCCTAGTTGTCAAATTGCCCCTTTTGGGACCCATTCTCCATGCATGGTGAATCAGTCCCTTCCAGGTGGGACCCATTCACCATGTGTGGTGAATGAGTCCCATTTGGCCCAATTTTGACCTTTGAGCAGAAAAAGAGTGAAATTTAAGTTTAATATTACTTCATGTCGGCTTGTGATGAGGTATTAATGGGTGAAATAGGTAAATTTCCTATAAATATAAGTCTTTTAACTCATTTTTGCATATCTCTTATCTCCTATCATTCATTCATCCATCATTGTTCTATTTCAAGTCAAGCAACTTAGGGTTTTGTCATTGAGAGACATCAAGAAAGATCCTAAAGATATTCAAGGGCTGAATCTTCCTCCATTGCTATATAAATCCAAGATCAATCTTCATGGAAAGGTAATAAATTCCATTATTTCATGCTTCATTTCTTTCTTTCATCATTTTAGTTTATTTACCTAAAAGGGGTTTGACAAAGGCAAACCCCCATGCCCTAACATTCAAAATTTCACTCTCTTGTCTTTTGTGTTTGCAAATTTAGGATTCTTGGAAGCTTAAAAATCATTGAAGATAAAGTATCAAGGTTGCTAAAGTCTTCTCCTCATTCAAAGATTGAAAATATCAACATATCATTTTTAGACTCGTAAATTAGAGTTTTAGAAGGAGACACCCGCAAGAAGTCAAAGTACAGATAAGAAGCTCTGGATTCCAATTTTCAAAATATAGAAATTCAAAAGTGGATTGATTTTCTATCGATGGAAAATGAATCCCATTCTAGGGTCAATTTTGAGTTTTCTGCATTTTTGGGTACCCTTTTGTTAGAAACGGGTTCTGGCTCAGTTTTGTAGAACTAGGACTGATTCGGCCATAATGGTGAATGAGTCCCACCAGGCTTGAAAAATAGCATCAACAACATTTCAAATGTATTTTCCAGTCTTCATCAAGGTTCCAGGTGCACACTTTTAATTTGATTCAGTTTGGTTTAGTTCCACATTCATTTCTAGTTCATTATTGCATTACATAATGTGTTTTCAAACGTCACTTGTTTCTTAGGTTTTGCATTCATAATCAGTCATATAGATCAATTAATTGCACTTAGATCATTCCATTTAGCCTTAATAACATCATACATTACATAATTTGAATTAACCTAGCTAGCATTTTTGGCCTACTTCTCTCCTTTTAGGTAAAAATTCCTAGAAGAGTTAGAGAGCTTTGTGGTGCCAAAAATCTATTGTTCACTTCTAAATTAGGGTTTTGTCGCATCCTTGGGGTTGTAGCTCCTAAAATAGGGTGTTGTTTCATCCTTGAAGGGGTTGATTTTAAATTAGGTATTCGATGCTTCCTTGGGTTGTAGCCCTAAAACATTGTAACAAAGATTTTATTTTGTGACGTTGGATTTGAGCAGTAGATTCAAGCATCCGTAGTCACCATGGTTTTTTCCATCTTGGGTCTTCCATGTATATCTAGTGTTGTGGGAATGTGTACATTTATTTTTCATTTGCATATTTATGTTTGCATCTTTAGTTTTTCAATCTACACTGTAAGTGTTTAGTAAGAAATATGCACAAAGTATTTGGAGCTAAGAAAGTAATTTGCATAAAGTTTTAAAGGATAAATTTTGGTATCTATTGATTCACCCCTCTCTTAGTAGATCATTGTGTTCCAACAGTAAGTCCATCTGGACCTAGAGATTTTTCTTGGGGTAATGAGAAGACTACTTCTTTGACTTCTTCAAAAGATAAAGGATTCATTAATTGAATTTAATCATCACCAGTGACTATCTTTGGAATATTATATAAAATTTCTTCCACTTCCTAAGACTATAGGGACTGATCAATCAAAGGGGAAAAGAGAAGATCCATGAAGAAGGATATTTCTTATAGCTTAATGATTTGATCATCCCGGAGGAGCTCATCTCCAAAATAGTAAATTATTGAGGAGATGGTATTTGATTGTTTTGTCATTTTTTTGATGCATAGATGAATTTGTATTTCTATTCCCCTCTTTTAACCATAGTTCACTTGAACTTTTTCCCTTGTATATTTCTTCGCTAACAAGGATATCTTCTAGGTTTTCTCATAACTTTTTCTTTTATAAATGACTATTTGTTAGTCCATTTGATGATCATGGCATCATTTAGCTTCTATAATTCATGTTGGAGTATTTCCCTTTGTTGGAAATTTTTTTTGAAGTGTTTTATGTTCCATACTCTACTTTGGTTCTTGATGAGGAATATATTTTTAGATACATGGGACATTCTTGATCTAACAAAAAAAGGTAAGATGCACCAACACTATTGTAGTAGACCTAAGAAATTCTTATCTCTGAAACACATTTCTTCAAATTTAAATGATTTTTTACCCCCCTTTGATTTCTAAAAGTTTTAGCATAATTGGGAAGTGGTTAGAACCTAAAAAAAATAGATTTAAAGCTTTAAAAGCTTGAGAGGGAAAATACATGGGGGAGGCCAAGAATCTATCTAACCTCTATGATATCAAGCATAAACCTTTCCTCCTATTTGACCAAGTGAACATCCCACTGGTAGTTGGGAAATCCCATAAGAAGTTATCATTAACTAAATTGTTAAAATCTTCAATCACCTTTATAATTCAAATAACACCACCCAAATTTTATTTGTTGTTTGATATAGATTAAAGTCACCCCCGAGAATTACCTTATCTTCTTTTAGAATATACATAGTGGATGTTAGTTACTTCCATAATGCTTTTTTATCTATTGTAGTGTAGGAAAAATTATCCCTTTTTCACACTTAATTTGGGAAATAATTAATAATAAAAGAACTAAATGATGCCTTAATTTAGTGTTGTAGTATGTATTTTACATATTCACATTAAGTTTAGGCCCTTATTAGATAAAATGGACTTAATTGTGCCTTATTTATGGTGTTTTACGGTGTACCTTTATACTTTCACACTTATCTAGGGCCTTATTAATTAATTGAAGTTAATTGGCCTTAATTGGCCCCCTTAGTTCAAATCTAGGCCTAATTAATTATGATTTTTGAAGGGGAAAACCTAACATTCATTAATTCCATGGCATAACACTTAACATTGGAGAATATGATGTTGAGAAATGTGACTCAAATTTACTAGCTAGATCGACTTCTGGGAGTAGTTTTGTTTTCCTCCTTCATCAACCTATGTTAAGTCGTTGGCTTTCACATTTTACTAACTGAAGTTGTGGGGTTCTAAAGTTTCAGAACCTCCTGGTTAGTGATCGTGAAGTGACAAAGTGATCCCTTTGTTGTTGGCAAGTCATAGGCTCTGGGAACTTCACAACCTTTGACATGAGGTTTTCATGTTCGGTTTTCTAGTTATATAAAGACTTGGATGTTAATGGATGTGGGAATTGATAGGGTAGTGGATCATGATCGAAGGCTAACAGGTGGTGATGACATGGAAGATAGATGGAATGTGGGCCCATGTGATTAGTGAACATTGTTGGTGAGAGATGGTTGCATCGGCGTGAGGTTTCCAAATGTCTTTTAGATATTTCAACAAAAGAGTGTTGGCGAGACATGGTGTGATCGGTAGGACTTCAGAAGATGTCTCCTTGAAATTTTGATAGAAGGTTACAAGGAGCCTTGTCATTTTGAACTTTTGTGATCATTGAGACATTGTGAGATGTCTCTACGACATGCAAGTAGAAGTTAGGGGCTTAATGTCAGTGTGACTTCAGGGTGTTGCTAAGACTTTGGTCAAAGTCTCTTCGATTGGGCGGCATGGTCTTAGGTGGATAACCCTAAGTTTGATAATGGAGATTTGTTAGAATACTTATCTGACGGCTAGGTTTAAATATTGGATGATGGCATGTGGATTGAGGTGGAAACCCTAATGGGGTGTGGTAGTTGAATAGTCAGTGAGAGAGAGACTGGAAATCTTAGAGTGGTGGTTACTCAATGTGTGAAGGCTAAGATGTTGGATGTAGGTTGAGAGGTTGGATGCAGGATAGGACAAGAGGTTAGATGTAGGGTGAGAGGTTGGATGTAGGGAAAGAGGCTAGGGACTAGTGGAGAGGTTGAGTTGCCGAACTGGCCAAGAGGCTGGGAAGCTAAGAGAGAGATGAATCTCATAGAAGGAAAAGGCTAAGTGGTTGTATGATAGAGAGTCCATGAGGATGATGGAGTCATGTGGCTGTGTAGCTGAATGAGATGTCTCTTGCTGAGGGAGGTGGTCACTATGGGTTATGTTGTCGGATGTTCTCCAGAATGAAACAAGATGTAAAATCTGTAAAGGCCATGAGCTTGATATTGTATTTGTAATTGTATTTTGTTGTTGAATATTACAATGGCGATCTGGGATTTAATAGTGGGGTTTTTCTTACCTGAAATGGATTTCCCCATGTATATCTGTGTGTTCATGTCTTTTGTTTCATCTTTCATGGTTGTTGTTTCTACATGATTGAATCTATTAATGGTGTTGTTGAGATTGATTAGCATTAACTTTTCCCTAAGGGTCAAATTGATTTAGCATTAACTTTTCTCTAAGGGTCTACTAGTTACCACATGCCTCTCAAACATGTTCTATGTCAAGGAAATTTGAGGAAGAGTGAGCTCAATCAAATGACTATGAGAAAATGGAAGTAAATGATGTTGAAATAAATGTACTTATGCATAGGTCTGATTTTTTTAATGAGGATAGTTCCTCAAAAGATGAGTCACATAAACTTGATGTTGATTTCCAATGACAAAAGTCAGACTCATATCATCAACAAATTTTCCTTGATGAACATGGAGACATTGAGGACAACATTTGTGCTATGGAAATAGAGGAAGAGGATGTCTTTAAGATGACCTTTTGATGAAGATTATAAGTAGATGACTATAGCCATGGTGGAACAAGCCAAGAATACTCACAACATAAGAGTAGGGTTTTAATTGTGATCAAGGAAAGCAGTGGCTTGTTAATGAAGGAACAAAGTGAAAGAAATAAGGGACTAAAAAGAAGAATGGTTTAAGAAGGGAGAGGTCAAAACTAAAGAAGGTAAGTGACCTCAAATTTGATCCAAAAAGAATAGTGAAGTTAAGAAGCCCAGTGAATTTCCTTCTTCTACTATAAAAGAAAAAACTCAAAAATAAAATACTAATCATGAGAAGAAACATGAGAAGAAAAATGGTGAACAACAAAAGATTAAAGTGGAGGAACATAGTTTAACTCCTTATGAAATGCCAAAGTATAATATAGTTCATATGTTCTAGCTTATCTCTCAAGTCAAAGTGATCATCCCTTTAATCAAAATTATGAGAATTCATAAACACAAGAAAAAGGCAGTGGCTCTTATCAATGGTGCCACTAAGGCCTGTGAAGAAAAGAAGGTGACTACTTAGCCTGAAATGAGTGGAAATCATGTTAGTGATAAGGTAATGGAGGGAGATATAGGTGAGATCACTTATATTTATTTGGGTAGTACCATGACATCATGTCCAAATAATATTAAGCCATTCTATTTAACTTTTATTGTTGATGGAAAACTCCTAAAGAACTACATGATTGATTCAAAAGTTTCATCAAACTTTATTCTAATAGAAATTATGAAGTAAATGGGTCTGAAAGTAAATTGTGCATATGACAAGTGTTATTCCATGGAATCCAGAGAAGTACCAGTTATTGGAGTTATAAAATATGTCCCACATAGATTAGCTTCCTTTCCATACAAAGAGTTTGTCATGAGCATAGTTGTGGTGGATATCCCACACAATTATGGCATGTTGTTGTCAAGAAAATGGAGTGCTTCCATGGGAGGTAGCATGCAATGTGATATGTCCTATACAAATTTTCCCATTGAGGGGAGGGACATCAAACTTGTAAGGAAACCAAGAGCTCCACATATCATTGAGTTTGTGGGAGAGGCAAAAAAAATTCATTTTGTAGACATTGGTATGGATAATTTTAGAATTGAAGAGTTATAAGAAGAGGAAAAAAAACAACCTGTTCCTTTGGAGAAAGAAGTGTTGCAGTAGGCTAACAATGATGACTTATGGAATATGAGGTTTGATGGAGTTTGTTCAAAGGATGGAGCTGGTGTAGGGGTAATACTCATTTCCCCCAGTGGTAAGACTTTCAAGTTTTCATTTCAATTATGATTTTTTTGCACAAATAATGTAGCAGAGTATGAGGCCTTATTGTTAGGGTTGAGATTAGTTGATAAACATGGAATTAAAAAGTTAAGAGTTATTGGAGACTCAAAACTAGTGGTTTCCCAGGTTATAGGAAAGCATACATCAAAAAATACTAGATTGAGGTAGTATAAAAATGTTTTTTGGGATTCTATTGAGAAATTTGGTGTATTTGGTATTGATTGGTTTGATAGGAGAAATAACATAGTGGAAAATTTACTTTCCAACATAGCTTTATTAGCAGATAATATAAATTTTGATAACATTTCAATGGTTGAAGTACAAATCAAACCCTCAGTTCCTTACAATATCAAGAATTGGAAAGTTTTTAATGATGATGATATCTTGAAGTTTTTACAATGCATTGATGAATATGAGGGTTAGGAAATTGATTTTGTAGCCTTTGTGGAGGAAGTGGATGGTAAAGAGACTATATTTGGGAATTAGATTATCTAGTTGAAAACTAATAAGGTTCCCAAAGGACTAGTAGCATTGAAGAGGGTATTTGATGGACCTGATAGAAGTAATGCTAAGAAAAAATCTACCCACAAAGAGGATATGGAGAAAGTTAATCTTGGAAAAAAAAAGCTCCTGAGAAGGTGTATATTGGGAAGAAGATGAAACCTAAAGTTAGAGAAATTTTGATTTCCTTATTGAGAAAATATAGACATGTATTTGCATGGTCTTGTGATGATATGAAAGCTTACATAGAGGAGTTATTTTGACATGAAATACCTTTAAATTCATATTCCAAGCCTTTCAGATAGAAACAAAGGCCAATTAATCTCACTTTGCAACCTAAGATGCAAGAAGAGCTTGTGAAGTTAAGAGATGTTGGGATTCTACTTGGGTTTCTAACTTGGTCCTAGTTAGGAAGAAAAATGGTGACATTAGACTTTGTGTAGACTTCAAAAATTTGAATGTGTCATCATTAAAGGATAATTATCCTTTTCCAAATATGGAATCCATGTTACAAAAGGTAACTATCTATGAGTTGTAATCGATGATGGATGGATTCTTAGGTTACAACCAAGTAGTTTTCAAAGAATCTGAGAAATATAAAACAACTTTCACTACTCCATGGGGAATTTATGTCTATGTTAGGATGCCATTTGGATTAAAAAATGTAGGGGCTAATTTTTCAGAGAGCCATGGTTGTATCATTTTCTGATTCATAGACATATTTCTAGCAATGTGTCAAGATGGTGTGATTGTATATAGTAAAAAGAGGAAGATTATTGTATGCATCTAGAGAAAGTGTTCAAGAAAGCACTTGAATATGGGATCTCTTTAAATACTAAAAAATGTGTGTTTGGAGTGAAGTAAGGTAAGATACTGGGCCACATTGTGTCTAAGGATGGGATAAGAATTGATCTTGAGAGAGTAGCTACCATAGAGAAGATTCCACAACCAAAAAATTCCAAAGGTATTCAGTAATTCTTTGGTCAAATTAATTTCTTGAGAAGGTTTGTCACTAATTTTGTTGAGATCACAAGACCTATCTCTAAGATGCTAAAGAAGGGAAAATATGTGGTTTGGAGTGAGGAGCCTAGTTAGGCATTCAAGAGCATAAAGTAGGATATCAAAGAGGCTCTAGTGTTGAAGTCTCCTGATTTTTCTAAACCAATGTGTATTTTCTCCTTTTCTTCTTTACATACTATTGTTGTTTTATTGAAAAAAATTGATGAGGGATTTGAACAACCTATTGCATCATTTAGTAAGTCTTTACAAGTCATAGAACTCAAATATGATGTGACTAAGAAGCAAGCATGTGCTTTAGTCAAGGCTATAAAGAACTTCAAAACCTAATTAACGGGAGCTACAGTCACAACATTTGTGTCAAGTGTTGATGTGATGGATATCCTCACTCAACAATAAACTACATGTAGGAGGTGTAGATGGATCAACAAGATCTAGGAGTTTAGCATTGATGTTCAGATTACAAAGTTAGTGGGAGGATAGGGTTAGGCTAAGCTAATGGTTGAGACTAACTTGGAGGAAAATCAAATAAATCAAGTTGAGAGTATTGATGTTGAACCTATCTATGATATGAAAATTTTTGGTTGGTATAAGAGAATCATACAATACTTGAAAACCATGTAGTGCCCAGAAGGCATGGCTGACAATGAGAAGAGAACATTGAAGTTGCATGCCATTAAGTATTTTATTATTGATAATGAACTATGGTGGAGAATCCTAGAAGGTGTGTTGCTCAAATGTGTGGATGGTAAGTAGGTGTTAGATATTTTGCAAGAAAAGAATAGTGAACTGTGTGGTGGCCACTACATGGCTAAAATAACCACTCATAAGATCTTGAGTTCAAGATTATGGCAGCCCACTATTTATAAATATGTCCACAAGTTTGTCAAGACTTGTGATTCTTTCCAGAGGTTTGTAGGGAATTTGAAGTTCTTGGGGTGTTTTCCACTCATGCCTATTTCTATTCAAGCCCCTTTTCAACAATGCGGTATAGAATTCATTGGTGAAATATTAGAAAAATCTAGTGGGGGGAATTCATGGATCCTTGTTGTAATTGACTATTTCACAAAGTGGGTGGAAGCAATCCCCAAAAAGAAGGAAACAAGTAAAATGGTGATATTCTTCTTGATGAACAACATTCTAATTATATTTGGAGTTCCAGAGAAGTCCATTTCTGATAATGCTGTGTGTTTCAAGTCAAAAGAGTTCAAGAAATTTTATGACAAACATGGAATACACATTTCTTACTCTTCCTCTTACTATCCTCAAGGGAATGGTCAAGCTAAATCCAATAACAACAGTTTAATGAAGATCATTAAAAGAGTGATTGAGAATAATAAGAAGGTTTGGGATTCAAAAGTAAAGCTTGTATTGTGTGTTGATAGGGTTACTGCAAAGAAGGCTATTGAACACTCACCATTTTGTCTAGTCTAGGGTTTGGATGCTAGAATTCCCCAAAATAATTTGCTAAAGATGTACAAGTTTATGTAGGTGTATGATGACAACATCGGTGATGGGATGCAAAAAAATATTGAAAATCTTATATAGCTAGATGAAACTAGAAGAGAAGCTCATGAAATAAATGCAAAGATGCAACTACAAGTCAAGCACTTACATGACAAGAAAGCTTCTCCCAAAAAAATTGAAGTTGAAGTATGGTGTTAATATGGAATGCAAGAGCTCAGAATAAGGGAAAACATGGAAAATTTGAAGCATTGTGGTTAGGCCCTTATTTGATATCTAACACACATGGGGAAGATTCATACTTTCTCCAAAGATTAACAGGTGAAATTCTTGAACTGCTAATACATGGACAATTCTTGAAGCCATATTTCTCTTGGAATATGCTCCTTTCCATGTACATTGTATAGTCCTATAAATTTTGTACATATATTGGTTTTTTTTTGTTTAGTCCTCTTTCCTTGTCTGGGTGGGATTGATAGAAATTCACCACGACAACAAATTAACTATATTAATATTTTATTATCATAATCAAATTATTCTTTTGCAAAAAAAAAATCAAATTAATGTTGTTAATTTTCCACCATCGTGAATTGTTAGTGGAAAATTTTAGTTGCTGGTGAATTTTTCATGGTGGTGAATTTTCCCATGATGAATTGCAGGTGTTGAATTTTCTATTGGTGAATTGTTGGTGGTGAATTTTCCATATGCCATTTTCATGACCTAGGGATTAGGGTTTTGTTTATTATCATGCCTTAGGGTTTGAGTTGCTAAAAAATTTCTAAATAATTCTAAGTCTGATTCCTTTGTAAGTTTTATGCTTCATCATTGACCTTTCATCATTGGTTCCTAGTCTTTCAAGTCATGACTTACGTTGTTAAGTTCATCTTGTTATCAGCCCTCAAGTCTTAGCAATCTCAGTGACTACCCATCGCTTTATTATAAATATTGTCTTATGTTATTTGGGTTCATAATCCTTTCAATATTATCTTGGGTCCTAAGTTAGATTTTAATTATTTCATCATTCACCTAAGGTTTCAACCTTAATCTCTATGTCCCTACCTATCATTTACCTAGAAATGGCCCCTTTTTAAGAACTAACAATTTGCATGTGCAAAGTTCTTGCTTTATAAGGACTGCCAAATTTAGAGGATCAAATCTTGACTGCTCCTTGTGCCCCCACTAGTATCTTTTCCTCATTATAATATTATCATGGACTTACAGGCGAGCACCATGTTCCCTCTGTATTGGTGGCACCAACATCTTTGAAAAGTCAGTAGGTGGTGAATTGAGATAGATCAATGGTGGATATTGAATGATGCGGCTACATCTAGGTTGTTCCCCTCTTCCCCGTAGGATTTTATTATGAATTAAAATAATATCACATGGAAATGGGTGGGTGAGATGTGTTCCCTTGTTAAAAGGACCCATCGAGCTTTGAAGGAAGAAAGCACACTCTTTAAACACAATCAACAGTCGAGGATGGATGACGTGGGTCAATCCTAGTGTTCCTTGCCATCTCATTGGGGACCCACCTTTTTCTCCCATCTCTCAGTGGGGAAGTGGGAGAGCACCATGTGGAATCATCTAAGAGGGAGAATAAACATTATAATAGGGGACATATTAATGAAATATTTCAGTGTGCAAGGGGTATGAATGGTAAAGTCTGCGCTACTAAAGGGAAATATGAGGCACATGTTTTAAGAACAAATGAGATCTTTTAATCTCAATTGTCGGTTATGTCAGAGGCTTATAAGCATGGGTATGTGGTCTTATGGTAATTCATGCACATGTTGAAGGCTTGAGATTTGATCTTAGCCCTTCCCCACCTCCTTGTTGTTGAAAGTTGCATGCATGTTAAGACTCATGGGGAGACGGGGAGGTTGACACATATGGTTTTCTTCAGTTCCTAATAGATGGTAGAGCCCACAAATAGGTTGGAGGCATTTTCCACATGATTTATTCTAATTGGGTAAAAGAAAATGGATACTTATAGTAATCTTTTCAAACATTTTTGTCTCATTCTGAATGGTTGTCAATCCATCTCATCACATGATCGATGGTCAAGTTTCAAACTTGTGTGGCTGGTTGTCAGTTCACTCGCATGAGATTTCATTTGAACTTTAATGGTGGAATGCTCCAGTCATTTGACATAAAGAGGGTTGTCAGTCATTTTTCTTTCACAATTGGAATTGTCAAGAGTTGAATAATTGGTCTAGGGCTAGAGAAGGTGTAAAGAGCTTAGGCAAACAACTACATAGGCATTGAATAAAATTTTCCCGAGTAAGCATGTATCCACACTTTTCTATGTTAATTCTCCACAATTAGCTAGTTTGGGGAATTGTTGAAAATTTTGTAAGCTTTCGATACTTAGGGTTTGCAAGGGTTTGGTTATTTGTGAATTACATTGGGTTGGTAAAAATTTTGTGAGGTCTAGGAGGGTTTTTGTTTTGAAAGTTATTTTTTGAGAGAATAAACTAGTGAGACTCTTTTGTGAATGAAAATTCATAGACCCTAGGCCTGTTATACTAAGAAAATGAGTGAACCTAGTGTGTCATCCCCTCAACTAGAGAGGATAGGAAAATAGGAAAGGTTCAAGAGGCCTAAACCCCAAGATGATACACCTAAAATTAAACTAGATGTACTTGAGAATTCTAAGAATCCAGGGGAAGAGAAGAGAACTTTTACCATGGAGGGTGAAGACAAGGGTATTACTGAAGGTGATTATAGGACAAATGTATTGGCTAGGCACATAAGGGATGATAACAATGATAAGGATGGTTAGTCTAAGAAGAAAAAGAAGGATAACGGTAACAAGGCTTATGATTCTTATATGGGGGAACTTAATGTTTCCATTAAAGATGAGGAAAATTATATGAGTGATAGGGCAGAAATTGATCTAGAATATGTGCAATATCTTCTTACACGTGTAGGTCAAGAAGACTCTGATGATGGAAAGATAAATTCTCCAATTTTAAAAAAATAATGAAGGTGACATGCATACTATAATTTTGAAGATGATGAACCATTGTAGAAACAAAGTCCTAGTTAGGAATTTTTGTCTTAGGTTCCAATGTGGATGAGAGGTTTTGATGTTGCTACAACAAATGAAAGATGCCTTTTGGAAGGCAGATAAATTTTCTTCAGTGAATGGAAATGATTTTTTTCTTATTTTCCTTCCCCTTTTTGCAAAGATGCAAATATAACCACTTAGGGAATTTTGAAATTCAAATGCAAATGTGTGTCAAATGTAAAATGTGGCTTTAGGTATAATTTTTCCCAAAGATTGTTGCTCCCATGTTTCTATAAATGGGATTCCAAGGCCTATTGCATGGGTTTTTTGATGGTTAAGAATTCAAGCTCATTTAAGAGCAATTTTTTAATTCAAGCACACAGAAATAGGATAGTTTTGAGTCATATGTGTGAATTCTAGCTTGTAATAGGCATAATAGTTTCACAACTACAATGGCATATGAATGAGAATTGCAAATTTTGGAGTAGTTTCTCTCCCATGTATTTTGTTGCACAAATCATGAATAGAATGATCAATGATATTTTAT
>VDFB02000003.1:612499829-612525028 GCA_007258455.2 Sequoia sempervirens
TAGTTTTGACCTCTCCCTTCTTAAACTTGGCCAATTCTTCTTTTTTAGTCCCCAATTTCTTTGCACTTTTTCCCTTCATTAACAAGCCACTAAGCTTTCCTTGATCACAATTAACAACCCTAATTCTTATCTTGTGAGTATTCTTGGCTTGTTCCACCATGGTTGTAGTCATCTACTTATAATCTTCATCAAAAGGTCATCTTAAAGACATCCTCTTCCTCTATTTCCATAGCACAAATGTTGTCCTCAATGTCTCCATGTTCATCAAGGAAAATTTGTTGATGATATGAGTCTGACTTTTGTCTTTGGAAATCAACATCAAGTTTATGTGACTCATCTTTTGAGGAACTATCCTCATTAA
Organism: Sequoia sempervirens; assembly: GCA_007258455.2. NCBI lineage: Eukaryota > Viridiplantae > Streptophyta > Pinopsida > Cupressales > Cupressaceae > Sequoia > Sequoia sempervirens. The sequence continues at coordinate 612,500,191 of VDFB02000003.1, forward strand.
AAAAATCAGACCTATGCATAAGTACATTTATTTCAACATCATTTACTTCCATTTTCTCATAGTCATTTGATTGAGCTCACTCTTCCTCAAATTTCCTTGACATAGAACATGTTTGAGAGGCATGTGGTAACTAGTAGACAACACACCAAGGTGTTTCCTCAACAAAATTAACTAAATTTTTCTACAAAGAATCAGGTGGAACCTTATTTTGTGCATTTGTCTGATTGTTGGGAATTGTGTTTCCATTATGCTAATTAGTATTGTATGGATGGTCATGCAACCAAGGAGGTTTCTCATTCTTTTGTAAACTATTCTTTTCATTAGAAAAAACCTTCTCTTTCTTTTCAAGTCTGTAACTTAGATCCTTCATGGTACTAGCAACATTGTCAATCTTATCCTCAAGTGAAGCTCCCTTAGCACTAGAGTTTTTATCCTCTCTCTTTGGATTATTCAAAATTTTCACATCATCTCTCCTTCAAAACTTTGTAGTTGCTCTATTGATATCATCAATGTGGATTTCCATCTTGAATGATTTCCTTAATGTTTGAGGATTCTTATCCAATAAGGGGAAACTCATTTTAGCATCAAATGCATTGCAGTAATTTACGAAGCACACACTATTATTCAACCTCAAATGAGGAGGTAATCTATTCATGGACTTCTAGAATCTCACATTGAAGTCAACAACTATCTCATTGGAACCTTTTGAGATATTATTAAATTGATTTAAGAGGAAACTTTAATCAGTATTGTCACTGTATTTCTCTCTAAATAACCTTGTGAATTCCTTCAAAGAACCAATACTCTCAGTAGGTAAGCCTCTATACCATTCTCTATCATCATTTTTGAGTGATTGTATGAAGAGTTTCATCATCACATCTTCAACCTCTACCTCAAAGTCATCCACGACATTTGCAAAAGCCTTCATGTGGTCTTCACCACTTAATGCTTGTTACTTGAGAATTTCACTAAGGTAGGTCTAATGTCACTAGGGAGTTGGTTAGTATATCCATGAATTCCATTAAAATACAATTGTTGGTATCTATCAACCTGCATTGGTCTCCTGGTGAACTTGTCTCTTTGATTATTCCTAGGATCATTATCTTCTTGATCACCAAATTTATCATTACCCTTGACATTTCCATCTCCACTATTACCACCACCTCCATTCTTCTTTCCACCCCAACTACTTCCTTCTCCATCATCAAAAAATGTATTCATATTTTTATGATTTCCTTTATCTCCACCATCCTAATTCCACCACCACCTCCACTAGGAGTATGTTCATTTGACTTTGTATTATATGGCTTAGGATTAGTGTTTTTGGAGCTTGAAGCTACTTGATTAGGTATGGAGATCTTAAGGAAAGAGGTATTTCTTGCCATCTCTGTATTTGCAGCCTCAATTTTATCTTTCTTCAAGTCTTGTTGAAACTTGTCATTCTATAATTGCAATCTCAAGATCTCAAGGTCAAGGGGTACATTAGATGAAATGAAATTATTCTGAACATTCTTGGTGGATGTATTGGTGGATGAAGTATTTGTATATGTATTGGTGTTTGTATTGAATGTAGTTTTCTTATGTTGGTCAATGGGCTTCTTCCCATCATCTATAGGTTATGATTGCTTAGAAACAACAAATGGATATTAGGTTTTAGTGGTTGAAATGGATGTGGTTTAATTACTTGCAGTAGAATTTTCCATTGGAATGGTTACCTTGGGGGGGTTAGGAGTTTTCTTAGCAATAGGCCTAGAAGCACTTTCAAAAATTTCCTTCTTCTTTGCAATTCTTTCATCTTCTTTCATCTTCTCTTCCAAGCATCTCTTTCAAGAATCTTAGATCTAATCCTATTCGCTCTCTCCTTTAACTCTTTCACTTGTTTCTCTTTCAAGTTTACTTTCTTCTTCTTCTTCCAAGGCTTGCATGTCCTTGTCTATATCTTCTTCATCTTCCAGGATGTCTCTAGACTCACTTGGCTTAGGAGTATAGGAGGTAAGATTAGTTGGTTCTCTTTTAGGGGAATGGTGTGAAGCTACATTAGGGGATTCAACCCTTGGCTTGAAGTTACCATAATTAAAGAAAAAAATATCTCTAGGGGTGGCCCATCTTCCTCAAAGTTTATTATCCTTTTCCCAAAATTCTCACATTTCTTCTTCTCTTGGCATGTCAAGGTCATTCTAAAAATCTTCCTCAGTGGGAAAGCTTCCCTCATTTACATTAGGTACCTCAACTTCATATGTATCTTCATGAACATTTTCATTATTTTCATCATTATTTAGAGTAAGAGATGCATTAGCAGCAATTTTGATGGACTGAATTCATTCAACATTCTTCTTTATCCAACATGGTTTCTTGTCCTTTGAAATCTTAGATTCCAACTTCTACTCAGGATGCTTCTTCATGTATCTTTTGGTCTTCCTCATGGTGTCCATTTTTCTCTTAGAATTCTCCCTCTCACTCTTTATTTGATAATTAAATCTTGCACTAGCATAAGAGACTACAGAGTCATGACCCATAATACTGGGAAATAGAAATTGATTACACTTTGGGGTTGCCCTTGCAATATTAGAAAATACTTTAAAAATAACCTAGCATGAAATGAAGAAAGGGACCAAAATTTGAAGCATATAACTGGGTATGTGAGGATCATCATGGAAAAAACAGGCCCTTAAGTGGCAAAAAATTCAAAAAAATTAGAGTTAGGCAACTTGACGTAAAATTTTGAATAAGTTATCTATATTATTTGAAAAATATGCAAGAATAGAATCTGTAGCAAATTAAATGTGGTTTTTAAACAACTAGGTTTTTTTTTTTTTAAATATCTATTTGGTGAAAATTTGAAATTTCAATGTAGTAGTACTTAAATTTTAGGGAAGAAATAAGAAGTAGTTGTCTGTCTGACCACCCTAACCACAATAAAATGATAAATTTTTTATAAGATTTTAGACATAAGTAGAGGACTATGTTCATGTGATGCATATTTTTATAATTTTTCTAAGTAATTAATTATGATTTTTTTTATTAAATTTTAAAAAAATATAAAAAACTTATATGTTTGACTGACCTTAACTTCAATCAAAATTTATGAAATTAAATTTTTCTTTTTTTAATCCTATAGTATGCAAAGCATAGAATGTGATGCATATTTTGGATTCAAAAAATGTGATACCATTTGAAAGCTATAGATGTTTTTCTAGTCAACCTAACAATAGGATTTTAGTCGTAATTCAAATAGAAAATGAATAATAATTATTTATTAAATTCAAAGTAAAGAATAATTTATATTCATGGAAAGTTGGGAATCTCCTTTAAAAACCCTTTTCATTTCATCAATTTTGGGTAAAAAAAAGTCATCAACCACATACCCTACAAATACCCATCATATCACCACTTTTTGGCCCATCATGATCCTACACATACCTAACTAGACTTGACTTATTTGATGAGAATTTGAACAAATTGATCTCCAAGCAGCGAAAAATAATAAAATAATTGACTCTAACTTTACCAAATCTTACCTAGAGACTTTAGATTAGCAATGTCCCCAGTAGAGTCGCCAATCTGTTGGTTATTTTTTGAGAACCAAAATTAATCTCAAGCATTATCTATGAATATGCGACAATTCAATGGTCAATAATGGTGAGGATTGACCAAAGAAAAAGCAAAGGATTATTGGGCCTTTACTTTTTCACTTTGGGATTTGTGAAACTCAAGAGGGTGATCCTGACAATGTTTGGATTGATACTCTTGTGCAAAGTTACCAGTAACATTGTAAATAATAGATACATTCCTATCAACTATAAATAGACATAATTATTCAACAATTTGGCTGATCCTTTAGCAAATTATTATCTAAAATCAAGGAATGGGTAGATCTCATTCAACTTTACAACAATTTATAGTGTGTAAGTGATCTTCAATATGAATTTGTTCTCTGATAGGTAAGACCAACTCAATTGATTTCAAAGATGGCCAAATTAACAAAACAATTATTTATCCACAGGTGATGGACTCATATTTGTAACAAACTATAATACATCAACAATTAAACCTAGCATTTAAAGACTATTGTTATATTGTTTTGCAATAAACAACTCAAGATATCTAGAACACAAACTACTTAGTAATCCTAATGCCCTATCACACAAATCTATGATTTCATCAAAGAATTTAATTAGTTCTTTGAACTAAAGCAAAAATGAAACCATACATTCAACCAAGGAGACTGAAGAAAAAAAAAAGATCATTGATAATTCTATTCATGATTTGTGCAACAAAATACATGGGAGAGAAACTACTCTAGAATTTACAATTCTCATTCATATGTCATTGGTGTTTTAAAACTATTATGCCTATTACAAGCTAGAATTCACACCTAAGACTCAGAACTATTCTATTTCTCTTTGCTTGAATTACAAAATTGCTCTTACATGAGCTCAAATGCTTAACCATCAAAAGACCTGTGCAGTTGGCCTTGAAATACCATTTATAGAAACATGGGAGCAACAAGCTTTGGGATAAATTACACCTAAAGTCACATTTTACATTTGACACACATTTACATTTGAATTTCAAAATTCTTCAAGTGGTTATATTTGTATCTTTGTAAAAGGGGGAAAGAAAATAAGACAAAATTCATTTCCATTCACTGAAGAAGATTTACCCACCTTCCAAAAGGAATCTTTCATTAGTTGTAGTAGCATAAAAACCTCTCATCCACATCAGCTCCTAAGATAAAATATCCAAATTGGGACTTTCTTTATGCAATGATTCATCATCTTCAAAATTAGAGTATGCATGTAACCTTTGATATTTTATTTAAACTAGATAATTTATCTCAACATCATCAGAGTCTTCTTGACCTACAAGTGTAAGAAGATATTGGGCATATTCTGGATTAGTTTGTGCCCTATCACTCATATAATTTCCCTCATCTTCCATGGCAACATTAGGTTACCCCATATAAGAATCATAAGCCTTATGGCCCTTATCCTTCTTCTTTTTCTTCTCAAACTAACCAGCCTTATCATTGTTATCATCTCTTTTGTGCCTAGCCAACACATATGTCTTCTCATCATTTAGTAATACCCTTGGCTTCACCCTCCATGGAAAAGGTTCTCTTCTCTACCCTTGGCTTTGCAATTTTTTTAGGTACATATACCTTAATTTTAGGTGTCTCATCCTAGGATTTAGACCTCTTGACCCTTTTCTATTTGGGTTTTCTCTTTGGTTGAGGGTATGCCACGCCAGGTTCACTAATTTTCTCATTATAAAAATCCTAGGGTCTATGAATTTTCATTCACAAAAGAGTCTCACTGGTTTATGCTCTTAGAAATATATTCTCCCAGACCACACACAATTCTTACCAATCCAATGGAATTTTCAAATAACTAAACCCTTGCAAACCCCAAGTATCGAAAGCTTACATAATTTTCAATACTTGAGCTCTTTACACCTTCTTCTCTGGCTCTAGACCAATTCTTTAGCTCTTGATGATTGCAATTGTGAAAGAAAACTAGCTGACGACCCTCTTTATTTCAAATGAATTAAGCGTTTCCACCATTAATGTTCAAAAGAAAGCTCGCATGAGCGAACTAACAACCAGCCACACATGTTTGAATCTTGACTGTCGATCATGTGATATGGATCGACAACCATTCATATTGAGTAAAAAATGTTTGAAAAAGCCGATTGTAAGTAGTTGTTTACTTTTACCCAATCAAAATAAATCATGTTAAAAAGGCCTCCAACTTGTCTATGGGTTCCACCATCTATTAAGCATTGAATAAAACACTATGTTTCAAAATGTTTAGTCTCTCACTTAGATGATTCAGCATGGCGCTCTCTGCTTCCCCACTGAGAGATAGAAGGAAAAGGTGGGTACCCAATGGGATGGAAGGGAACATTCAAGATTAACCCATGTCATCCATCTTCAACCATAGATCTCATTTGAAAAGCATGGTTTCTTCCTTCAAAGCCTAATGGGTCCCTTTGACAAGGGGACACATGTCATCCTCCTACTGCCCCATGATATTATTTTAATGAAGCATAAAATTAGATGGGGAAGCAAGGAATAGCCTAGATGTAGCCACATCATTCAATCTCCATTGTTGATCTATTTCAATCCACCACCTACTGAGTTTTCAAAGATGTTGGGCCCACCAATATAGAGGGCATGTGGTGCTCGCCCGCGAGCCCATGAGAATATTATAATGAGGAAAAGAAACTAGTGGGGACATGAGGAGCAGTCAAGATTTGATCCTCCAAATTAGATGGTCCTTATAAAACAAGAATTTTGCACATGAAAATTATTAGTTCTTAAAAAGGGGCCATTGCTAGGTAAACGACAAGAAAGGACATAGATTAAGACTGAAACCTTAGGTGAAAGATGAAATAATTAAAAATTGACTTAGGACCCAAGATAATATTTCAAGGATTATGAACCTGCATAACATAAGACAATATTTCTAATAAAGAAATAGGTAGCAACTGGGATTGCTAGGACTTGGGGGTCGGTAACAAGATGAACTTAACAACAAAATTCATGACTTGCAAGATTGGGAATCGGTGATGAAAGGTCAATGAAAAAACATAACACTTGCAAAGGATTTTTCCTTTGAATTTTTTGGAAAGGATTTTAGCAACTCAAACCCTAAGGCATGATAATAAACAAAACCATAAGCCCTAGGTCATGAAAATAACTAGATTTTTGCAAAATTTCAAGTGGAACACAAAGAATTTTTAGGGGTTCCACCACATCCTCTTTCACTAAACCATTCTAACAAATAGGAGAGATATTAGGGGATGAGGGGATGATGAGCAATGTGATAGTATGGAATATTTCAACAAGCTCAATCTCTTTCACTAAGATACTGTCATGACTAACACGATTGCTAATGCATTTTTTCTTGAAAAACGTAGAAAGGAAAGATACTAACATTGTGAAAGGTAATCTATCCAACTTATGCAATGCTTCAAGATGTAAAAAAATTTCTAACAGATTTGATGATTTTTTTCTACTAAAATGATTTTTGAGTGATTAATAAATGACTACACTAAATGGATGTTTAGACCTAGATGCATAAAACAAAAATTATTGAAACTTTCGAGACTAATACAATAGGTTACCAATAGGCCTAGGAAGTGTAGAAAACCAATAAAAATGCTCAAAAAAATTGGTTTTTGTAGGCCTCCAAGGACTCATTCTCCCAAAGGTGAATGGGTCCTACTATAGGGTTTTTTAAAATTGAAAAATTCAATTTCTAAGTGATTAGATGTGTTCTCTGTTCCAAGTCTCATACTAGTATTTCTATAATAGAATTTTCCAAAATTTGATGATCTAATGGAACTAAAATTAATGAAAAATGATGAAATATATGAAAATTTTTGAAATGCAATTTTGATCTAGTTTTTGAATATAAATGATGAAAATTACACTAATATGCAAACACTATACAAAGTTAATGTAATATGCATGTAATTTTTTGAATTTTTCAGATTTAAACCATGCAAAAATACAAATTTAAACCCCTATATGAAATGCAAGCTAATTCAAGATTTAAAGAACCCTAAATGTAATGAAATGAATGAAAAACTAATGCAATCTATTGCAAAACTTATATCTAGGGTTAAAAGGACTCCAATTTTCATAATGTTGTTGTACAAGGTTAAGTTCACCAAAATGAAACATAGAAAATAGGTATGGGGAAAATGAAATGATGGAAAATGGGGTATGATGGAACTATTTCTCTAATTTCTTTTAGGAAATGAGATTCAAATAATGAAATGGCTTTCAACCAAAACGTGAGTCAAGTCAAAGTGTGAATATGAAAATTTCCCTTTTATGCAAGGATAGGGGTCTAGGTAAAACAACACTTTGGGGAGAAAGATTAAAAATAGAAAATCAACTCCAAATTGCAATCTATAAAGTGGATTCAAAAGATTTAGCATAATACTAATGGAACCAAAAGTTAAATTGTAGGTCTGAGAATGGGTAAACGATGTGTACCAGTCAAAAAAAGTTATTTTCAAAGCAAACTGAGGATTCATTCACCCTATGGCGAATGGGTCCTAGTTGGGGCTCTCTAAAATATGTTTATGGGTTCTCTTATGTTGTGTATGCACTCCTAGATCCCAAAATTTTATAGCTGGAAAGTAGGAAATAAATCATATGGGTCAATTTCTATGAAATTGCAACAATGATGACAACTTTGAAAACTTTGAAAACTTTGCAATTTTTGTTCTTCAAGAGATCTTCCATGTACAACTTGCAAACAAAAATCAAGAGATAAAAATTTGTTTTGTTGATGAATGGGGGTTCCTATGGTCAAATTCTGTTTTGGTAATTAAACCTTGTGATAAAATGAAATAGTATGAAGGAATGATGAATGAACAAATGCAATGCCATAACTCACCAAACCTTTGTTTGAACCTTGGAATATGGATCTACAACTTACATGAAATGACTTCAATGGATGTGGATCTTGATCATGAAACTTGATTTGAAACAATTCCTTTGAATGCTTGAATGGATCTTAAACACTACATCAACATATTAGCTCAAACAATATGCATGATGCGATAAGACTTTGACATGATAATGGATCTTGATTTCTACAATTATCTTCAATAAATATACGCTTGAATTCCTTGAAAATGCTCTTGAAATTATTTTGATCACACTTGCACATAAATTTTCTAGGATGCTCAAAGTCATACTTTTTTGCCTAGATGAAACTTAGTGAAATGACCTCTTATTTATACATATGTTAACATTAATTCCCAAAATTAAAATTACATAAATTTACATGTCAATACACATTTGAAATCATTGAAATACTTCAAAAAAAATAATTTAAATTAGGGTCCTAGGTCTAAGTGAGGACCCATTCGCCCTTGGGAAATGGGTCCTAGGTCACTCACCTAGGACACACATGTTGGGAAAAATATCAAGTCATCTTAGAAAGAACATATAAGATCAATAGTTCCTTCAGTAATTTTAATTTCATCAAATCACCTCAAAGACATGACTATGATGCCATAAAGCATAATCAAACATAGTTCATTTCCCACATTGACTCTTATAGAAAAGTTAATGCTAATCACTTTCAACAACACCATTAATAGATTCAATCATGAAGAACCAAATACCATGAAAGATGAAATAGAAGACATCAAAACATAGATATACATGGGGAAAACCCTTTTGGGTAAAAATACCCCACACTCTAAAAGTCCAAATTTCCATTATACTATTCAACAACAAAATATAGTTACAAATACAATATCAAGCTCACGACCTTTATATATTTTACATCTTGTTTCATTATGGAGAACATCTAGTATCATAACCCATAGTGATCAACTCCCTTAGTGATAGCCATCTCATTCAGCTACATAACCACATGGCTAAGCACTGGCCTCATGGGCTCTTTGTCAGACAAACTCTCGACCTTCACCTTCTATGAGATTCATCTCTCTCTCAACTTCCCAACCTCTCTGCCAGTCTAAAAACTTAGCCTCTCCACTAGCCCCTAGCCTCTTGACCTACATCCAGCTTCTTAGCTTGCATCCAGCCTCTCAGCCTAACCTACATCCAACCTTTTGGCCTGCATCCAGCCTCTCAACCTTCACACATCAAGTAATTGATGCTATGAGATTTTCATTCTCTCTCTCACTGACTGTTCAATTACCACACCCCATTAGGGTTTCCACCTTGAGCCACATGCCATCATCCAACATTCAAACTTGGTTGTCAGATAAGTAGTCAAATAAATCTCCATTGTCAAACTTAGGGTTATCCACCTAACACCATCCTGCCCAATCAAAGAGACTTTCACTAAAGTCTCAGTGACACCTTGAAGTCACACCAACATTGAGTCCCTAACTTCCACCTACATGTCAAAGAGACATCTCACAATGTCTCAACAATTGCACAAGGTCACAATGACAAGGTTCTTTGCAGCCTTCTATTAGAACGTTGAGGAGACATTTTCCAAAGTCTTCCAGATCACGCCATGTCTCATTGACACTCTTTTGTTAGAATGTCTAAGAGATATTCGAAAACCTTATGACGATGAAACCATCTCTTTCCAACATTGTTCACCAAGCACATGGGCCCACATGCCATCTATCTTCCACATCATCACCACCTACTAGCCTTTAATCATGATCCACTACCCTATTGGGTCCCACATCTGTTGATGTCCAAGTCACTATATAATTGGAAAATTGAACTTCAACACCTCATGTTGAAGGTTGTGAAGCTCCAAAAACCTATGACTTTCCAACAACAAAGGGATCACTCTATTGCTTCACAGTCACTAAATCAGGAGATTCTAAAACTTTAGAACCCTGTGACTTCAGTTAGGAAAACTTGAAAGCTAGTGACTTAACATAGGCTGATGAAGGAGGAATATAAAACTACTCCAAGAATTCGATCAAGCCAGTAAATTTGAGTCACATTTATCAACATTCTCCCACTTGACAAAGAACTTACTGGCTCCTTCCAAAGCAAACTCATGAATCTTAGACAATTCTTCTACGCTCCAACCAAGACACCTACAACAACATCTAAGATTTCCACCAACTCAGGAAATAGTTCCAACCATCCACCATGAGGAAAAGGAATGAGCCAAGGCATATATGCACCAGTCTCAAGAACACAAGCATCAAATCCGACAAATGACAAAGGCTTCAACATTTCCACCACTATACTATGCTCACACACTATATAGAAGCAACAACATTAAAGCCCTCAATCATGAACAAAATCATTAAGTCACCCTCCAAAAACAAAATAGAACATCAGCTAGAACAACAACTAGAAAACTAATTGCTCCCATCCAACTAATCAACCCATGTGACTATAAATAGCACTCACAACAAGTGCTAATCCATCCAATCACTCATACCTTGAAGGTATCTAGATCAAAAAACTCGTTCTAGTAACATAACCAATCCATCAACTACAGATACAAGCTCCACATTCCAACTAGCTAAAGAAGACAAAACACATCCAGAAACTCCCACTACATGGGTAATAAATTTGAAAATAACAAGGCATAACAGTTCTACCAATAGCATAACATAGAGAGTATAAACATGTAGTTTCAAGGAACCATCCACAGTGATATACAAAACCTATAAATACAACTCTCATAACAAGTCTTCACAACTCTCCCAAGTTCTCCACACCCAACAAAGGAAAAAGATTAAGAACCTCCATGTCATCACCCAAGAACATGAGTGCAAACACATGATCATAGTCTAGTGATCACTATAGCTTTGAACAAACCTCAAACTAATGTAATGTGAAACCAAATATCCAAGAAGACAACCAAGACCAAAGAGAGTAACTCTACACATCATGAACCTATATAAAATAACACCTTTGAATGCAAATTGTGTCAAGTATGATCTCCTTCACAACACCTCAAAGAGAACATAAAAACACCCAACTGTTCAATCTCCAAGATCAAACACAATATATATCATGTAATTATATGGATGTAAGCTTCTCGAAGAATATCAAACTATTTCATTTCCCATTTTAGGAAATGCATTGAATGCATCTCCTAAACTCAACATCAATGAAAGAAACCACAATGCATAAGGAGATAACCATGCTATCCATCTCTCACAATGAATCCTTCATAATCATCTAATAGTAGTTCAAGAACCACATCCATGAAAGAGATCATAAAAAACCTAAGAGAGACAATGGGAAATACCTCTCAAGCAATAAACTACTGAGTAGACCAAGAGTGGTGAATGAGAATGCTCCTCCAAGATATGCAATCCATCACAACTCCAAGAGAAATCTCCTCATTGGTCTTTGTTGAACTCTCGTCTAACTAAGGTGAAGGCTTCTCGAAATTTCTATTGAAATCTCTCCAAGAGTGGCCATCAACAACACTTCTCACATGTCAAGATAATTACAACCTCACCTTATTCTTCATGTATCCATGAGAACCTACAAGTGATCATCTCATACTAAAATCCAAATACATCATTGCACTATCATGAAGTTCTCAATCATATGACCAATGCACCCAATACACAAAGAATTACTAGACCACTTTCAAAGCTCCAAACATCTGAAACAGGGACTTATCATGACATCATGATCTTACCATACCCCTTAGGAGATACCACGCTTCAAGTGAACTAACCATGGTCTGAAGAGGAATGTATCATGCCAAGACTCTAATGCATAAACAAGAGTATACCATGACATGAAACAACTCTAAACTAGCACAACATATCAAGATCCACCAACACCTTAGCCAAAAAAATTATATGTCCTCCATGGTTCCAAGATGTTGCACATCCTCAAAAAGTGTACATGCAAATGAGAAATAACCCTTCTACAACAATAGGATTTAAGAGCTCCTCCTAGTAACATCTGCAACACTAGAGAATACCATTCACCACCAAGTGATGAATCCACAGTCACTGCTAAAGCTCCCACTGAATCGTGACACCTGAGCTCTCCAAGAATCATGAACAAACATTTTCTGATCTAAAAAACCTCCAAGTCCAATCAACAACATCTCCATCTAACAAAAATACCAAGTGACACCAAGATCTTCAAACCAAGTAGATAGAACCATCACTGTCAAAAGCTTACACTAAAAAATGTGTATCAAGCTCTTCATGATGTATTGATACACACACTACAAGTGTAGTAAACTATTTAGGTACTCAATACCATCCTTCCTCTCACCCAAAAGCAACCACGCTAGTTCACAAGTGACCAGAGATAAGGCTAGCTAATAGATCTGCACCAACATAGAATCAAACCTTGTGGATATAGACAATCCACTTCTGAGTTTTCCCACAACAAACATGTAGGAAAAGATAGCCCACAACATTGCACAACCCATAGATCCATTCAACTGAAACATGCAAACCCATTATCACACTGGAAACTACAAAACTGAGACCTCAAAGAGAATAACCACGTAGACAACTTGACTCAAACACTAGATAAATCTTAGATCTAATTCACCAATCATTTCGACAACTTGAATACCATAGTCTAGGAACCCAACAAGCAACACCAAAATAATGTTGAGTGACAAATCACATACCAACACTCTCATGTAGAGAAGACATCACACCTCCTCAAACCATGTTGAACTACAACTATCTCATCTAGTCACACCCCAAAAGCCCAGGTATAGAAAATATCTTAATAGCAGCTCCACATAACCACAAGTTTTTCTTGACCATTTACAACTTGCAAAACCATAGAGTTGTGAAAGTACAAACCATCCTTAAAAGGAAACAACAGTTCAATAACTCTAGGCCCATTTCAAGACAACTCCAAAACCACCAACATGCACATGCATTTGAGAGAGATGAGCTATTTCAAAAGCTTCCAAATCATCCAATAATCAACCCCATAACCTACATGGAATCAGAGTACCATAAAAATATGCCTTCAAATACCAAAATAAAAACCTACCATAAGCACATTACTCCATGACTGAAAACAACCTAAGCTTCTCTATATCATCAAGGATCCCAACACCCCGAAACCCAATATGAATACTTTTATTACAACATAGCCACAAATAAAAATATTCCACCCCATGCATTAGGATCATTCACTGCCAACCAGGGGCCTTAGACCACATCATTACAATATGATCAACTCCAGTTTCTCCATCTTCACCATCTTCCATGTTGCATGTTGTCACATGAAAATAAATAAAAAGAGCATTAACTTCCACTCACCAAAGGACCAATACATTAGTCGATTCCTCCATATTTACTCAAGCTTGATAGACTAAGAAATATTCATAGAAGGAATACCCAAAACCAACAACACTCTAGGAAGAAACACATCCTAGAAGAAGGCTCTGATACCACTTGTTGGGAAATTTTTTGGGTCATCTTAGAAAGAACATCTAAGATCAATAGTGCCTTTACTAATTTTCATTTCATCAAATCACCTCAAAGACACAACTACTATGCCATAAAGGGGAATCATAGATAGTTCATTTCCCACATTGACCCTTAGGGAAAAGTTAATGCTAATCAATCTCAACAACACCATTAATAGATTCAATCATGTAGAAACAACAACCATGAAAGATGAAACAAAAGACATGAACACACAGATATACATGGGGAAATCCATTTCAGGTAAGAAAAACCCCACTATTAAATCCCAGATCGCCATTGTAATATTCAACAACAAAATACAATTACAAATACAATATCAAGCTCATGGCCTTTACAGATTTTACATCTTGTTTCATTCTGGAGAACATCCGACAACATAACCCATAGTGACCACCTCCCTCAGCAAGAGACATCTCATTCAGCTACACAGCCACATGACTCCATCATCCTCATGGACTCTCTATCATACAACCACTTAGCCTTTTCCTTCTATGAGATTCATCTCTCTCTTAGCTTCCCAGCCTCTTGGCCAGTTCGGCAACTCAACCTCTCCACTAGTCCCTAGCCTCTTTCCCTACATCCAACCTCTCACCCTACATCTAACCTCTTGTCCTATCCTGCATCCAACCTCTCAACCTACATCCAACATCTTAGCCTTCACACATTGAGTAACCACCACTCTAAGATTTCCAGTCTCTCTCTCACTGACTATTCAACTACCACACCCCATTAGGGTTTCCACCTCAATCCACATGCCATCATCCAATATTTAAACCTAGCCGTCAGATAAGTATTCTAACAAATCTCCATTATCAAACTTAGGGTTATCCACCTAAGACCATGCCGCCCAATCGAAGAGACTTTGACCAAAGTCTTAGCAACACCCTGAAGTCACACTGACATTAAGCCCCTAACTTCTACTTGCATGTCGTAGAGACATCTCACAATGTCTCAATGATCACAAAAGTTCAAAATGACAAGGCTCCTTGTAACCTTCTATCAAAATTTCAAGGAGACATCTTCTGAAGTCCTACCGATCACACCATGTCTCGCCAACACTCTTTTGTTGAAATATCTAAAAGACATTTGGAAACCTCACGCCGATGCAACCATCTCTCACCAACAATGTTCACTAATCACATGGGCCCACATTCCATCTATCTTCCATGTCATCACCACCTGTTAGCCTTCGATCATGATCCACTACCCTATCAATTCCCACATCCATTAACATCCAAGTCTTTATATAACTAGAAAACCGAACATGAAAACCTCATGTCAAAGGTTGTGAAGTTCCCAGAGCCTATGACTTGCCAACAACAAAGGGATCACTTTGTCACTTCACGATCACTAACCAGGAGGTTCTGAAACTTTAGAACCCCACAACTTCAGTTAGTAAAATGTGAAAGCCAACGACTTAACATAGGTTGATGAAGGAGGAAAACAAAACTACTCCCAGAAGTCGATCTAGCTAGTAAATTTGAGTCACATTTCTCAACATCATATTCTCCAATGTTAAGTGTTATGCCATGGAATTAATGAATGTTAGGTTTTCCCCTTCAAAAATCATAATTAATTAGGCCTAGATTTGAACTAAGGGGGCCAATTAAGGCCAATTAACTTCAATTAATTAATAAGGCCCTAGATAAGTGTGAAAGTATAAAGGTACACCGTAAAACACCATAAATAAGGCACAATTAAGTCCATTTTATCTAATAAGGGCCTAAACTTAATGTGAATATGTAAAATACATACTACAACACTAAATTAAGGCATCATTTAGTTCTTTTATTATTAATTATTTCCCAAATTAAGTGTGAAAAAGGGATAATTTTTCCTACACTACAATAGATAAAAAAGCATTATGGAAGTAACTAACATCCACTATGTATATTCTAAAAGAAGATAAGGTAATTCTCGGGGGTGACTTTAATCTATATCAAACAACAAATAAAATTTGGGTGGTGTTATTTGAATTATAAAGGTGATTGAAGATTTTAACAATTTAGTTAATGATAACTTCTTATGGGATTTCCCAACTACCAGTGGGATGTTCACTTGGTCAAATAGGAGGAAAGGTTTATGCTTGATATCATAGAGGTTAGATAGATTCTTGGCCTCCCCCATGTATTTTCCCTCTCAAGCTTTTAAAGCTTTAAATCTATTTTTTTTAGGTTCTAACCACTTCCCAATTATGCTAAAACTTTTAGAAATCAAAGGGGGGTAAAAAATCATTTAAATTTGAAGAAATGTGTTTCAGAGATAAGAATTTCTTAGGTCTACTACAATAGTGTTGGTGCATCTTACCTTTTTTTGTTAGATCAAGAATGTCCCATGTATCTAAAAATATATTCCTCATCAAGAACCAAAGTAGAGTATGGAACATAAAACACTTCAAAAAAAATTTCCAACAAAGGGAAATACTCCAACATGAATTATAGAAGCTAAATGATGCCATGATCATCAAATGGACTAACAAATAGTCATTTATAAAAGAAAAAGTTATGAGAAAACCTAGAAGATATCCTTGTTAGCGAAGAAATATACAAGGGAAAAAGTTCAAGTGAACTATGGTTAAAAGAGGGGAATAGAAATACAAATTCATCTATGCATCAAAAAAATGACAAAACAATCAAATACCATCTCCTCAATAATTTACTATTTTGGAGATGAGCTCCTCCGGGATGATCAAATCATTAAGCTATAAGAAATATCCTTCTTCATGGATCTTCTCTTTTCCCCTTTGATTGATCAGTCCCTATAGTCTTAGGAAGTGGAAGAAATTTTATATAATATTCCAAAGATAGTCACTGGTGATGATTAAATTCAATTAATGAATCCTTTATCTTTTGAAGAAGTCAAAGAAGTAGTCTTCTCATTACCCCAAGAAAAATCTCTAGGTCCAGATGGACTTACTGTTGGAACACAATGATCTACTAAGAGAGGGGTGAATCAATAGATACCAAAATTTATCCTTTAAAACTTTATGCAAATTACTTTCTTAGCTCCAAATACTTTGTGCATATTTCTTACTAAACACTTACAGTGTAGATTGAAAAACTAAAGATGCAAACATAAATATGCAAATGAAAAATAAATGTACACATTCCCACAACACTAGATATACATGGAAGACCCAAGATGGAAAAAACCATGGTGACTACGGATGCTTGAATCTACTGCTCAAATCCAACGTCACAAAATAAAATCTTTGTTACAATGTTTTAGGGCTACAACCCAAGGAAGCATCGAATACCTAATTTAAAATCAACCCCTTCAAGGATGAAACAACACCCTATTTTAGGAGCTACAACCCCAAGGATGCGACAAAACCCTAATTTAGAAGTGAACAATAGATTTTTGGCACCACAAAGCTCTCTAACTCTTCTAGGAATTTTTACCTAAAAGGAGAGAAGTAGGCCAAAAATGCTAGCTAGGTTAATTCAAATTATGTAATGTATGATGTTATTAAGGCTAAATGGAATGATCTAAGTGCAATTAATTGATCTATATGACTGATTATGAATGCAAAACCTAAGAAACAAGTGACGTTTGAAAACACATTATGTAATGCAATAATGAACTAGAAATGAATGTGGAACTAAACCAAACTGAATCAAATTAAAAGTGTGCACCTGGAACCTTGATGAAGACTGGAAAATACATTTGAAATGTTGTTGATGCTATTTTTCAAGCCTGGTGGGACTCATTCACCATTATGGCCGAATCAGTCCTAGTTCTACAAAACTGAGCCAGAACCCGTTTCTAACAAAAGGGTACCCAAAAATGCAGAAAACTCAAAATTGACCCTAGAATGGGATTCATTTTCCATCGATAGAAAATCAATCCACTTTTGAATTTCTATATTTTGAAAATTGGAATCCAGAGCTTCTTATCTGTACTTTGACTTCTTGCGGGTGTCTCCTTCTAAAACTCTAATTTACGAGTCTAAAAATGATATGTTGATATTTTCAATCTTTGAATGAGGAGAAGACTTTAGCAACCTTGATACTTTATCTTCAATGATTTTTAAGCTTCCAAGAATCCTAAATTTGCAAACACAAAAGACAAGAGAGTGAAATTTTGAATGTTAGGGCATGGGGGTTTGCCTTTGTCAAACCCCTTTTAGGTAAATAAACTAAAATGATGAAAGAAAGAAATGAAGCATGAAATAATGGAATTTATTACCTTTCCATGAAGATTGATCTTGGATTTATATAGCAATGGAGGAAGATTCAGCCCTTGAATATCTTTAGGATCTTTCTTGATGTCTCTCAATGACAAAACCCTAAGTTGCTTGACTTGAAATAGAACAATGATGGATGAATGAATGATAGGAGATAAGAGATATGCAAAAATGAGTTAAAAGACTTATATTTATAGGAAATTTACCTATTTCACCCATTAATACCTCATCACAAGCCGACATGAAGTAATATTAAACTTAAATTTCACTCTTTTTCTGCTCAAAGGTCAAAATTGGGCCAAATGGGACTCATTCACCACACATGGTGAATGGGTCCCACCTGGAAGGGACTGATTCACCATGCATGGAGAATGGGTCCCAAAAGGGGCAATTTGACAACTAGGAAGCTAGGAGATAAGGAAATAAGGCTTAAAATGCATCTTTATTGGTTATTTGATCAATTTAGGCCTTGGGATCCACAATATGGGTTAATATGGGACTATTATTGATGATGTGAGTGTAAAATAGGGCTTGGGACACAAAAATAAATGTGAAAGTGTGATTAAATACACTTTACAACACTAAAATGAGGTCCACATAGCCTAGGAAGGCACAAAAACCAATGTGAATGTGCAAGACACATTACAACACTAGTTTAACATTAAGTTTAAGTTAAGAAAATTATAATTCTAGATTGATGTAATAATGTTATTAAAAACATTTCATAATGTTGAATTAGACAGAAATAGGTTTATTAATTCTATAAAAGCATGAAAGCATCTTACAACACCTTTACAAGACATTGTTAAATGCATGTTATTCAATTTGCAAGGGTCCAAGACCTAGTGTGGATGCACAAAATGCCTTAAAAAACTAGATTAAGAACTCATTAAGTCCATTTTATCATGAATTAATCCCATGTCAAGTAAAGGGTACTTTTTTCTATGGTGCATTTAGCCCCCACTTTAGTGAGAGGATGAACTTGCTTCAAACTAACATTAAAGTAGACATTCAAGAGAGATCCAAATGTACAGATGTAGATGATAAAGAATGAAAAAGATGAAGAAGGAAATCTAGCCCCAGGATCCAAGATCCTAAGTAAACCATTAAGATACAAAATCATGCAATGACAAGAACTAGGAAGATGAAAATGAAAAGGTGGATCAATCTTCGATCATTTGTCCAGCTAATTGTGGATCAGATCTAGACTTTTTTTGTTTGGAAAAATAAATGCATACTCACTCTGGGGTGATGAAACTCTTGGCTATTTGTTGGGTGAGAAAACCCAAAAGTATACTCACTCTAGAGCCACAAAATTGCTGGTTGTCTATGAGGTGAGAAATCCCAAAAGGTGAAATACATATGCTAGTTGGTATGCACTCACAAACACATAGGTGGCTATAGGGAAAGTTGTGCCTCAGAATGGGCTTCCTGCTCAACCATATCAAAGTTATACCTCCTGATACTTTGATAAGGTGCCACAAAGGAAAATGTTTTTTGAGCTTTATGAGGTAAGAAAAACTTCATATTCTTGACACTCATAGACATTGTTAATGCAGAATGGTTCAAAATAATTTTGCTTTGTTCATGCAAGGTATCATCTTAGGGAAAATCATGCTTAATGTCTCTAAGAGAGGATAAATGAAAAAGAAGTATCATGCTCTTGGAGGGAATCAAGCCCAATGACACAACCAAGAAAAGGACGTATCGCAAGAAGGATTAAATTGCACAATGAAATGTGAGTGGTGATGTATTCCCCCACTTTAAAGTGGTTACGAGCACTTGTACTATGAGCAATTGCTTTAAAGTAGAAGAGAAAGAAGAAGTCATGAAAGCTTACTTGAAAATCCATATGCCAAGTCATATGTTTCTGATAAGCTATCATGAAAAAGGGAAGTATGTCATATGTGAGCCAAGTTAAGGCATTCCATCCACATCCTAAGCTTGCTCTTATGTGTTCATGAAAGGTTAACGACTAGCCAAAGGAGGCAACAAAAAGTGACATATGAGGACAAGGCTACTTAACCCCTTGCCCCCACTTAGTTCAGAACAAGTGTGAGCCAAAAGGATTGATGAAATTCATGCTAGAGTGAAAATCAATAGCAATTATAGGAATGAGGTTCTCCCACATAGGAAAGCATACCAAACTCCTGAAAATGTTGTAATTTATGACTCAAAGCTTTACATTCATTAGTGGTGTGACCATGAACTCTATGATAGGCACAAAATGAAGTCTTGGAAAAGCATTTCTTTCTAGTTTTGGGAGGGAGGGTGATCAAGTGATCATGGAGGAGTCCCAACAAGATACCCTCTTGATCAAGAGGAGAAGGTGGTCTTGTGGTTTGTTTCAAAGATACATCTTGCTTAGTAGTGGATGTCATACTTACACAACTGTCTCTAGATTGTGAGATTTTATTCTTCCCATTATAGGAAGGTATAAAATCTAATGAATTCAAATCATGAACGTTTTTTGAAATGAAATTGACATTAAGCAAAGGTGTAGTTATGTGTTACATGTTTGGTAAAGGATGATTTTCAATACCACTAGTTGTTAAGGATGATTTAGGATTTTTTTTTGTGAGATTGTGGATGTTGACTAATGATTTGTTGATCTTAGACAAAATACAATAACCAAGGCCAAGATTTGTTTGTTGTATGTTAGGCTCTATAGGGTTGCGGATGCCTTTTTCTCAAGCACCACATCCTTTTCCACTATATCCAAATTGTTTCATAAGGTCATAACCTTTTCCATAAAGCTTTTTCATTTCTTTTGGATCAGGTGGTGGTTGATCATAAGTGGTGTCAAAGGTGATTGTGTAGTTTTCTTCTTTGTATAAAGTAGTGGAGGTGGATGCTTTCGAAAGGTCTTCTAATTTTTTTTTATTGACATGATGGTTGGATGTTCTTGTTTCTCATCTTTCTTTTGTGTGAGTATATATTCACCCATAAATGATGGTGTGAATTCTAATGATCCCCAATTGTTACCAAATAATTTAGACACTAATTCCTCAATATTTTGTTCTATTTCAAGAGGATCTATATTGGATGTTGGAATCAATTTTTTCAGAGGACTTGTAGCTCCTTTTTCAAGGTGCAATCAACTTTCAAGCTTGGGATCTGATTCAACTTGATAAATGTTATTTTTATAGACATATTTCATTATACAATGAAGGGTTGAAGGGACTGCATTCATCTCATGAATCCATGGTCTATCTAAAATAAGATTGTACAAAAGATCATAAGGCATGACATGAATAGGAGTGTGCAAAGTAACCACCCCAACTATGATAGGAAAGGTGATTAAATTGAGCGATTTATTTGTTGAATTATCAAATCCTCAAATAGATATGGAATCAAGTTTTCTTTGTGAATTGTCAACATGTAATCTATCAAGGAGATTCATACTACACACATTAAGGGAAGAACCATTATCAATAAGGGTTCATTTTATCCCTATGCAATTGTATCGAGCAATGATCATGAAAGCTTCATTTTGTTTTTGCAACTCTAAAGGAGGGAGCTCATGTTGATGGAAAGTAATGTCTAGATTAGTTTGATTTGTTTGATGGGTTAAAGCTACTACATCATTCAGAGTTGTACTAGGAGGAACATCAATTTGTTTTAAGATTGTTTGAAGAATATTGTGGTAATTTGGTGAGTTCTAAAGGAAATCCCAAAGGGAAATCTTTGTAGGAGTATTCTTTAATTGTTCAACAAGATCATACTCCTTCATGTGTGGGAGGAAACAAGGAGCACTAGGCGGATTGGGTAAAGGTAAGGAGGGTGGGGTTGGTTGTGGTGGTTGTAGATTATTTTGAGTGTTATATGTATGAACACCATTACTATAACTTGGTTGCTACGACACATTAGTTTGAGGTGGGTGGAGGGTGAATTCAATTTTATGTTGAGTTTGTTGTTTGTGTGAAGGTGGGTAGAGAGAAAGATCAGGTTTAGGTGAAGGTTTATGTGAAGAGGGATAAAGGACGAGTTGAGGTTGAATAATGTTAACATATCGTAACAAGTGAGAGTCTTCATTTTCTTTGAAGGGAATGTTATCTTTGTATTGGATCATAATATCCTCCCTAGGAGGAGAGTTCTTAGGACAACAAAAAACCAAATGTTCATGACAATTAAGGTTTGGTTCATCCAAAATAACTTCATCTCCACTAAGGGAGGTATTAATGGTTGAATGTGTTTGATAATTGATAGTGGGGAGATTAGGGGAAGATTATATTTGATTATTGGTTTTTTATAAGGTCTCATTCACTTTCTCCATATTATCTTCCCTACTAGGAGAGTATGTAATACATTCATCCAAGTTGAAGTTTGCAAGGTAGCTTCATCACAAGTGGGAGAGACATCAAGAGAAGGACCATTATGATTTTCAAATAGATTTTCCCAAATGGGAGGAACATTAGGGAAGGGAGGATCAAGGGTCTCATGATTTTTAATAGGGTTCTCTTCTAACACCAACCTATCCTCTTTACATCGAGGAGGGATATTAGGAGATGGACAAGACTAATTGTCATGAGCATGGAGATTTGGTAAGGTGATATGTAGGAATGTATCTATGATCTCATGTTCTTGTTGTTTAACATCATCCAAAGGGGAATAAATAAATGGACAATCAAGACTATCAATGCCTATGACTTCCTTCACCAAGATAAATCCATCACTAATAGGAGAGGTATCAGAAGAAGAACAATTATGTGTGTTATGATTTCCTACATTTCCATTCATACCAATGAATAATGTAATGGTGTGGTCAAGACTAACATGCTCCTAATTGTTGTATTCAAAATAAAATTCATAAGAGGGAATGTTATGCTTATAAAATCCATGTTTAATGAAATCAAAGGCACATTTAAAGAACATGTTATGTAAAAGTGCAATGTAACAAAGTAAATTGTTGATTACTGTATGCAATAATCTAAAAAATGAAATGTGGGAGACATAAATGTGAAATTAAACTATGCATGGAATGATATATTTTTAGTTAGATATAATGAAATGAATGCTACAAAAATTCAACTAACTGATATAGGTAGGTTAAGGCACAAAACATAAGCTTAAAAGCAGAGTTCTGAGTTCTGTAAAATGTTTTTTTAGGGGTCAAAAGATACTGATTTTCCTAGGGTGGCGAATGAGTCCCAGTATGGACTTTTTTTAGAATTTTCAGAAACTTGTGAGGTATTTTGATGCTTTCTAAGTGATATGATATAGGCCTAAGTGAAAAATATATAATTTTAGAGAATCTAAATGAATTTAGATGCCAACAATGCAAGCAAAATGCACTTTTTTTTTATGAATGCAAAATTTGAAACCTAGTATGCTAATTAACTATGGAAATTTCTAATAAAAATTTAATGAAAGGCTATATGAAAGAATCAAAAATCAGATAAGGAAGTGTTTGAAAAGTAGTTTCACCAAAATTAAGAGTAGATTTTTGGCACCACAAGGCTCTCTAACTCTTCTAGGAATTTTTACCTAAAAGGAGAGAGGTAGGCCAAAAAAGCTAGCTAGTTTCATTCAAATTATGTAATGTATGATGTTATTAAGGCTAAATGTAATGATATAAGTGCAATAAAGTGATCTATATGACTGATTATGAATGCAAAACCTAAGAAACAAGTGATGTTTGAAAACACATTATGTAATGCAACAATCAACTAGAAATGAATGTGAAACTCAACAAAATTGAATCAAACTGACAATGTGCACCTAGAACCTTGATTATGACTAGAAAATATATTTGAAATGTTGTTGATGCTATTTTTTAGGCCTAGTGGGACTCATTCACCATTTTGGGTGAATTAGTCCTAGTTTTGTAAAACTGAGCCAAAACCCGTTTCTGACAAAAGGGTACCCAAAAATGTAGAAAACTCAAAATTGACCCTAGAATGGGAATCATTAACCACCCATGAAAATTATTCTACTTTTGAATTTTTGGATTTTCAAAAGTGGAATCCGAAGCTTTTGATCTGCACTTTGACTTCCTATAGGTGTTCACTTCCAAAACACTGATTTATAGGTCTAAAAAAGAGATTTTGTTAATATTTTAAGTTGTTGAATGAGGAGAAGACTTTATCAACCTTACAACATGATCTTAAATTATTTAAAAGATTCCAAGAATCCTAAATCTACAAACACACAAGACAAGAGAGAGAAATGTGTTAGGGCATGGGGGTTTGTCTTGGTCAAACCCCTTTTAGGTAATTAAACCAAAATGATGAAAGAAAGGAATGAAACATGAAATAATGGAATTTATTACCTTTCCATGAATATTGATATTGGATTTCTACAACAACGGAGGAAGATTCAGCCCTTGAATGTCTTTAGGAGCTTTCTTGATGTCTTGTAATGATAAAACCCTAAGTTGCTTGACTTGAAATAGAAGAATGATGGATGAATGAATGATAAGAGATAAGATATATGTAAAAATGAGTTAAAAGACTTATATATATAGGAAATTTACCTATTTCACCTATTAATACCTCATCATAGGCTAACATGAAGTAATATTAAACTTAAATTTCATTCTTTTCCTGCTCAAAGGTCAAAATTGGGCCAAATGGAACCAATTCACCACATATGGAAAATGGGTCTAAATTGGATGGTACTGATTCACCATGCATGGTAAATGGGTCTTGTAGGGGCTAATTTGATAGCCAGGAAGTTAGGAGATAAGGAAATAAGGTTTAAAATGCAACTTTGTTAGGTATTTGATCAATTTAGGCC
>VDFB02000003.1:612525128-612568359 GCA_007258455.2 Sequoia sempervirens
TCCTAATTGATCCTTAACCCCAACCCTAATCTAGTTAATTTTTTTTTTATAAAATTGTAGCAAGCCCATCTATACTTGGAGATTTATCCTTTTTATATATTCTAGTATCCTTTACAATCTCATCCTTACTCTATATCTCTAGTAGGCCAATCATTGTCTTCCTCTTTGATTTTCCCAGGGATGACTTGTGCACAATGATCTTGGGATCTTTTATAGTCCACATTGCTATCTTCAACAAAGAAAATATTTTAATAGAAGATCGAGAGTTGTTTATAACCAAAGAAGAGACCATTTATATGTTGATTATTCACCTAAGATTGATCGATTTCTTCCCTAGCATTTTTTCTCCTTTATATAATTAAAGAGAGAAATCAAAGCCTTTATCTCCATTTTTAGCCAATTTGTACAGCTAACAAACCATGAATCTTCTTAATTTAAATTTTCTCAAATTATGCTTGAATCTCACCAACTCCTCATTCAGGATCATGCAATTGAAAGTTAGATGGAGATAAAATCTTATTGTAATTCTTTGATCTCCTTCCATCAAAGGCTCTTTTTGCACAACCTGGAATAGGACCTTGAGGTTGGTAACATTGGAATCCTGGCCCTTTCCAATTGATAGCGAGAGAATTTTTAGCAGATCCTATCAATTAAATTTTTAGCAAATATTAACTTCTTATATTAAAAATAATTTAAATATTTTAACACATGCACTAGATGGACCTTTGGTTTTTGATGATTTAGAGATATTATGTATTGATAATTGTGTGATTGAAAGGTTTAACAAATATAAGTCATTTGGAAAAGCCTATGAAATCTAGGTTGAGCAAGTGATTAGATATGGACTCTTTTGCATTGAAAGAGGTGTAATATTATATAAGGAAATTGAGGGAAAAAAAAGAACTAAATAATGATCTCCAAATACTGAAAATAAGAATCTATCTAGAATTTAGTATGTGTATATATATATATATATATATATATATATATATATATATATATATATATATATATATAAATTGATACAAATACACAACTAAATAAAGAAAATTCTCATATTTATTTTTTAAATGTTTGATATATTTATTGATTACACATATTTTTTTAAATTTTGTATGCTTTTGGTGGTGGAGTTACATTGGAAGGAGGAATATAATTGTAAACTATATATATTTTAAGTAATCTATATCTTTTAATTATTTAAAATTACTTAAATAGTTTCCTCATTGATATCTTGTTTACTTTAACATACACCATAATAGAAGTTCACAAGCATCAATCTTAGAGAAAAATATATATATTCATGCCCTTTTCATTACACTATTTTTGGTAAACTTTGAATAGATTGTCCTTTGTTCAATAACAAGTCTACAAGTGTGATATTCTTGTGTGATCGAATTAATCTCATGACATTACTCTACCTTGCATAAGATCTACTAGTGCAAACTTGATGTAGTAATTATCAACCCTACACATTTAAAATTTTTAATTCAATTTAAATCTTGACAACACCCTCCCACTAATCATTGTGAGCTTACCTAATGCATGTTTATCTTGATTTTCATGTTGTATTTTACTTAAATAAAATCATGTAAGCATTTAAAATGATCAAAGATTATTAGGACAATGAGGATTTATCAAAAGAACATTTTCATTGAGAGAAATGTAATAACATTTTCTCATAACATATATCATCATGTCTCTAATCATTATTCCTATGTCATGGAATTGGTTTGGTTAGGGCTCTAATTGAGGAGAAAAAAATCCCCACAATTTAGCACATTCCCTAAAAATGTTACTAAAACACTTTCTATCTATATTCCCTAAAAATGTTACTAAACCCTTTCTATCTATATTGAGGTTCAAATATTAGAAGATCAACACAACTAAATTCTAACCATCAATTATTTGCTAGTTGATTCTTATGGTATTGATTTATATTTGCACACTAGTTTGGTTTCTCAGACATGGATATGAACCAAAGCAATACTTTGAGACATTTATTGACCATCTAGGGATCTAAATGAAGATAACACAAGCCTCACAAGATAACACAATTGAACAAATTATCAAAAGAAGATTGACAACTTCATTAACATTTCATTCAAAATTCACTCAAATCCACATAAGGAGAGAAAATATATTAGAATTATATGTTTAATCATGCTTATAAGTCATATCTGCATACAATTTAAGATAATTTGCATATATTCATCCAAAACTCAAAACAGGCTATCTATTCTATTCCATCTGCTTGGGGTTTTAACAGCCAATGGCACCACAGATATCACTTCCTCATCAGAGGACATATATCTTTCTACCCATATATTCAACTCAAAACCTAGCTAGAGATTTCATCAGTTCTCTCCCTACAAATGAGCCTTGAATTCCCTTTTATATGACAAGGGAGCAACAAGCTTCGAGCTCAAATGTAATTTCACCACAAATTTTCATTTGAACAAAATCTCCATTGCATTTGACTTTCATTTCAAAACTTTTACATGTTGAATCTGCAAAACATTTATAAGTTGCATGGACTGGGGTGAAAAGGCGATAAAAGAATAGGAACACAAATTGTCATCAAAATCCCCTTGGTCAGCTATCCATAAAAACAGAACAACAAATTGCCGAGGCACCACAACAACCTTCTTATTTGCCACCCTACCCTTACCAACACTCCCGGACCACAGTATACATTTTAGCTTCTAGTTTTTTGCCCAATGTCTGATTCCGAGTCGGTCAGCTTGGGTTTTAATTGAACAAAATCTCCATTGCATTTGAATTTCATTTCAAAACTTCCCACATGTTGAATCTACAAAACATAGTGGCGCACAAACTAGGGAAAGCTAAAAGAAAAGGGAACACAATTTGTCATCAAAATCCTGGTGCACGAACTGGGGAAACCTAAAAGAAAAGGGAACAAAAATTGTCATCAAAATCCTGGTGCACGAACTGGGGAAACCTAAAAGAAAAGGGAACACAAATTGTCATCAAAATCCCCTTGTCGCTATCCACGCAAAAATTCTAGGAAACCAAATTGCCACGAAGGCACCACAACAACTTCTTATTTACCCACCACCATTCCCTTACCAACACTCTGAACCTAGTATACACGCCCACTTCTAGTTGTTGCCCAATACGATAGACTCTTAGCCTCATCTTCTTTCTTGTCCTTGCCCAATATGGTTCGAGTCAGTCCGCTTGGGGTTTTAACAACCAATGGCATCACAGCTATCTCTTTGTCATCAGAGAACAGACCATGATTGAAGAAAGGTAAATACCGACAGTAGTCTGAGTCGGTCTTGGTTACATCATCAGAAGTGTTGCTCGTAAGGTCAATGGGTGAGTGTTGGCATCTAGAGGAGCCATGCCACCCATACCTTATTTTCCTACCAACACTAGTAATGGAGCACACCACCGACTACTTGCTTTGTCATCTACCAGTTGAGTAGCAACGTCCTAGAATTGTAACCTTCTATTGCATCTAGTGGGCACAAGCCTAGGCTTGTAAATGAAAGTACCTTCCTGAATAGCAGGACTGAGCTTTTGTGAGCTCAAACGAATAGACCTCCTTACTGACTTACTCATTTTCTCTTCTTAGACAAGCACTCAAACTTGGTTAGACTAAACCCACAAAGTGCTCTAACTGCTACAAGAATGACACTATTAGTAGTAAATTCCTCTTCTATTTATTGTGCGAGGTAATGGCAACCTTCATCAATGCTTAGTATACATGCATGTGCAAACATGGCAATTTGGCGGCGTATGTATTGTCACCGTTTAACTAGATGAGAATCCAAAGATCACCCTTCATGATTGCCAACAACAACATCTTCACACAGATTGAGATCGACGTGTCTACACAAGCAAGGAATAATTCATTAATGCTTCACCAACCTTCATCTTCCTCTTGCCAGCTAGAACAGTAGAGATTTTACACATTGGCTTTTGATCGCCGTTTGTCGATCTAAAACCATGGGTTATGAGCTCAATGAGTGGAGGTGGGCCCCACATTCCCTTATAGGACCACACATCTTCCGCACGCTAACCTGCGCGCAAATACTTGGTGACACCGCCATTCTGCGGTTGGCGTGCGATCGAGATCTTCTCCCCATATCTTGAATCTAGAAAACCACCACACATTACATAGTTAGGTATTTAGTAAACAGAAGGCTTTGGCTAAACCATGGCTGACATGATACTTGGAGTTAACCCAATGAAAGCGGAAACGCTACGTCCGCCGGATAAGAATTAAAACCAACTTTGACTTTATTAGCTGTATTTCCTCTGGGGTTTTATTTCCTAAGTCTAGGTTGGCCCCGTTAAATTCTTATCTGAACCCTAACAAAGAAAAAATGATTAAGCTAAGGATTGCATTTGTTGTTATAACTTTAGTTCTAGAGAATTATTAATTACCAATTCTTATTTGTGCATTTGTATATGAATCCAATTGAATGCCTTTCCATATCATTATGGAAAATTTTATTATTGCAACCCTAACTCTAACACTAATTAAACCTTGAACCTAACATGATTGAACTCATATTATAACCCTAACTCAAACACTAATTGAACTGTAATCGTAACCCTAATTGTATCAAAATCCTAGAGAACTCTAATTGAACCCTAACCCTAGAGCCAGACCAATAACCCTTACATGGTGAACCCTAGCGCAGTCCTAGCCTAATTTAAGACTAACCTTAACCTGACCTTAGTGAAAACCCTTATTGAATTATAACCTAATTGATCCCTAACCCAAAATTGAATGATACTAATTGAACCTTAACCTAAATTGAATGGCTTGACCTTAATTAAACTCCAGCCATGTCCTGTTGGTGCGACCCTAATGTAGCCATAATTCAGCTAACAGTGAACCCTAACCTAAGCTTGTGGGTTCAATTAGAGTTTAATTCAAATAGGGGTTAGAGTTTAATTAAAAGTGGGTATATAGGATTCTGTGGGATTGGGGTGATTGAGGTGGGAGGTAAGGTAAGGTTCTATGATGAAACTTGGGGTTAGTGTTGGGGTTCAATGAGAACTGAGAGTTAATGTGAGGTTAGGGTTGTATGTAGTTCAATAGGGTTTCATTAATGTTAGTTTTAGAATCATAGTTATGTTTAGGGTTGAATTATAAAAGTGGGGAGTTAGGTTTGAAGTTAATTAGTGTTAGTTTTAGGAAGTTGGGGAGTTATGAACTTATAATTAATGTTAGTATTGGGATTAAATTCTATCACTTTAATAAAAATAATCTTCTATAAATTCATTCAATTTTTTTTTGAAATTATATAATTTAAAATATTTTCAAATTTACCTATGTTGATATATGAGAGATATAGAAAATCTAAACTCTATACAATTTATAGTTAACTTGACATTGTGTATAAAAAGTTTTAAGTTATGAATGTTATAATATAACAAGAGCTGCAGAGCAGCGAAGTTCCTGCCATAAAGTTTTAGAATAGTTTTGTTTGTATTTGTTGTGTATTGCAAAAGCCCTGGATCAAACATCAGAAATCTCAATTGAACCCATATGCTTGTTTTGTTGATTGTAGAGTAGTGGACAAAAGCATAGCAATATTCATTAGACCAAGACCACAAGGTAGAGGATTAATTGATGAAGTTATTCTTGAATCCTCTTCATAGGAAACATGACCAACTAATTGGTATTCTCTTTTAGCACTAGGATCATACAAAAGTAGAAACAATAGTTTTAATTTTCTATATATATATATATATATATACTTTTATTCAAGGGGTAAACGCTTTTGACTGGAGCTATGAACCGGATACAACCATTCAACAATACCACCCCAACGGGGTTTGAACCTTTCTGGAAAGAACAACAATGCCACCTATAAACCAACACACCATGCCAATACGGCTTAATTTGCTATATATTAACCATATTTTACTTACAAACTTTTTTTGAAAAGGCAGTTAGAAGGTGTCATACCTCTACTGCATTTAAGCCAAGATCAATTAGTATTGCACCAGGTTTCAACCAATCACCATGAACCAAATTTGGCTCGCCTACTATCTAGAATCACAACTACGTACTACAGACTCATCACTGTGTGAACTAATGTTTATCTAGGGTATTAATTGTTTAACTTAGACATTGATGTGTATACCCTTAGCTTCCAAATCTTCTTGTCTCATTTAAATTTTTGTCGACATCACTATCTCTGGATAAGTCATAACCAAATTCTAAGGTCATCTCTAGATGGGCATGCTCTCTGCCAAATACGATGAACTAGGGCATGAATGAACTAAATGTCTTACATATCCATCAATGTTAAATTATTTGGATGATCAGAAAAAACTTCAAGAAATTGTAGACATAAAGAGAAAGATTAAATAAAAATTAAATGAGATACACTCTTGACAATCTTTGTTTGGGATTTTCACTGCTATTTGGTTCTATTGTATATTATTTTCAAAATTAGAAGTTTTTTATTATGATCAATTAGATTAGACTCTACAAGAAATGCATAAATATATTGTCTTCTGTAAGAAGCCCACAAATAGAAATAATAATTTGTTGATAAATCACAAGAGATAACTCTTTGTAGTCAAACACAAATCTCTAGATTTTTCACACTGATCCAATAATTATTTCCAATGAATCAGAATAGTAGTATCAATCTTAGTTCAATGATATATGTCAATGTGAGATTCATAATTAACAATAAATTTTAGATACTCCACACTAGACATTGAAACAAATTGAAAAGTTGTCTTTATTTGCATCTCCTCTAGAAACTCATCTATCTTGTAAGTCAGGTAACATCTGCAAACACTATGTACTGGCTTGTGCTACTATAATTGGAAGTCATGTAAATTTTTGTAACATACTGGCTAGTATAAGTTCTACACTAAGGGCCTCTACCATTTTGATGGAAAAAAAACATGATAATGGGTCTCTTTAACTTAATCCCCTAGTTTATGAAGAAGACCCTATGGGGGATGATTAATCAAATTGAAAAAGAAGACAATTAATTATGCAATTAGTACTCCCCTGGTTGAAGTTGACAAGAGGTATATGCAGTATAGAAGTTTCCAAGTCAACTTATTAAAGGCTTTGGACATATCCAATTTGATAATCATTCTAGAATAACAGTAAAATTTTGAGAGATTGAATGGTTCTCCTGGTGTAGGTGGATTTGCAAAGTGTACTTTACTCTGAAGCATTCTCATGAGGAGTCAGAAACACAATTAATAAATATGAACAATATCTAAGGTATATAGAAATAAATGTCTTGTGGGCTTCAACAAAGGGTCTTTTAAACCAAATTGGCATCTAACATGGTCATGACTTAAAAATTAACCAATATTATTATACCCTTATTGTACCCTACCCTTTATTAAGCCTAACTCTACCACTTACCATAGCTCTAACCTTAGCTTCAAGTTTTTATTCTAGATTAATAATTTTAATCCTAACTTAACATTAACCCTAACCCTATTTAAACAATAATCATAACCTAATTAAATCCTAATTAGACCCTACTTGACCCCATGTCCAAATGAACCCTAACCTTATGGCCTAATTGAACCATAAAGCCTAATGAATTAAGCCTTGGTGTAAGTGAGACTAAAATAAGCCTAATTGAACCCTAACTGTAACTTGAACTTGATTCTAATCATAACACTAATTGAATGCCAACCCTAACCCTAATTGAACTCAAACCCTGACTCTAATTGAACCTTGTTGTAGGGATCAAATTAGGGTTCAATTAGCATTCTAGTTAAACCCCAATTGTAAGATTAACCAAAATAAGCCTAAATAAACCCTAACTATAACTTGAACTTGACCCTAATCATAACACTAATTCAAACCATAGAAGTATGGCATACCATAAAAATTCAAGTTTAACCAACACTCTTTCAACATCCACTTTGCTTTTAGTCATCAACATTAAGATAGAACTTCTGACACCATCAAGAGAGATAAATGTTCTGACCAAATTTGTATTACATCGACTACAATAGTGGTGTACCATGTGAAAACTCTAGGTGTTAATAATAGTAATATCTAACCCCTTTTATAGATTATGCCATTCACCTGACAATATTTTTAGATTATGACATTCTCAATAGAGATTAGGCAATCTATTGATAGACGTAATCAAGGATACTTATAAGCATGATATAATGATTTTACTCCAAATGAGAACAATGGCATGGGTACATTAGTTCACATCATCATTTGCGACATGCTCATCTAGGACTACATCGAAAACAAATTCATGCTTCTCTACATATGCTATCAAGTCCATCTAAAGGAAAAAAATTGTTTTAGTCATAATACAACATTGTGGTCTCTAAGCTCAATGCTACTATAATTGCTTTCAAAATCTAGGGAAAACTAAGTTGCTCAAATTCACTATGTTATCCAATAGATATAAATTTTTGAAACAATTTAAGGATGATCATGCTTGAGTTTTCAAAAGATAATATTTTGATAAGATTATAATATTACATGATGTTATAGATTAAGAAGCATAATTGTACTTGTTGTGTAGCCAAAATTTTTTGAGGATGAGGTAGTTTATTTTTATAGTTTAGAATGAACACGTGTGGATGAAAGGAATTGAGAGGAATATAAAGAGTTTGTTGACGTAAACATAGTTACAAACAATCTGCATAGTTTGTCAGGTTTTCCTAATTGATAAGTAGGTATCTACTTGAATATTAACTTATAAGGTTGAAAGGAATTGAGATGAATATGCATAGCTAGTTATGCTTTCCTACTTAACAAGTAGAGGAATCAATTAAAAAAAATATTTCTTAAAAATCTATATTTGACTCAAATATTAAAATGCATATATTTAATTTTTATGTTCTTTGAAAATTAAAATTTGTTTTGAAGATAGTTTTTTTTCTAAAATAATTTTATGTGGCTCAAACCCATATTCTTATGAAAATATCTTGAAGGAAATTATGTTTTTCTTATAAAAAAATAATCTAATAATTAAAATAATTTTTCTTTATATTATTTCCTCTAAATTATTTTACTCAATCAATTTATTTACAATTTTTAAAATCATATACATTTCATTACTTCAATAAATTAAAGTTTAATATTTTATGATAATATTTTTATTCAAATATTAATAGAAAAAAGGGAATCATGTCAATTTCAATCTATATAGTTATAAATATATATATTACTAATTAATACATATATAAATATAATAATTATATATATTTATTTTAATTCAATATAAATATTTAAAATATATATTTACAGCATGCATAAATCCATGGAGAGGCCAATGGCCTTGTTACTTTAAAAAAATTAATAAAATTTTAATTTTATTATTAATTAATATTTATTTTTAAAAAAAATTTATAATATAATATAAAATATATATATTTGTCTTTACAAATATTTAAATTTATTATATATTTATATATATATTAAAATATTTAATATGAACATTTAAATTGGATATGAAAATTTAAACTTGGCTAAAACTAAACATTTTTTTTTAATTTAAATGAGAAGAAAAAAATCTTTAAATTTAGACTATTTATTTAATTAATATAATAAAGTTATTTATTTCCTTATTAATTATTAATTAGTTAACATTTTTTATTTCACAAACTAACATATAGTAATTAATATAAGTTGTAAATAGAAGGTGAATTATTTCTGAAACAAATATGATAGAATTTGTGAATATTAACTATAGGCACCACTAGAATTTAACTAGTTATTAATAACTCTCACTTTAACCAATGAGAACTTGAATAATTTTTCTATTTGAATTTTTTCAATCTATTATATAACAAAATATATTTCAAAAATCAATTCTCTTGAATCTAATTGGTACACAATTTTCACCTGATATAAGCGATTTTGGCACTTCCATTACTTCCATTAACGATTATTATGGAATGGTGGGTAATCCTGCATAGTAACAAATCATACTTAGTATTTATCTATTAATCTTATCACTTGTAAAATCCTACATTTTAACAAATCATACTTAATATTCATCTATTAATTTCTTATATATATTGTAACAAATCATACTTTATATTAATTTAAAATATTTTTAAATTAAAATAGTTAAATTATATTGATATTAATATTTTTAATTTTTAAGAAGATTATAGTTTAATCAACAAATTTATATTTAAATTTTAGTCTTTTTTAATAACTTCCTTAATTTTTAGATGTTATGGCTAATCTTATCATTCAACCTATTCATTAAATTTATACTTATATTTTATATTTTGAAATATTTATTTTATATATAATTTAGATTGTTTTTTACATTCTTTTAGATTAGTGTTATAAATTGACTATTCTTTTCATTGTTTTAATTAAAAAGAGTTAAATTTTTAATAACTAATATTTTTTAAAATAATAATTTCTACATTCTTAATACATAAAAAATGTGCTAATATAATAATTAGGTTTTTCAATTTTACCAAGTAAAGGTATATATTTTTAGTTTCTATAAGATGCAGTTTGACTTAATGATTTTCCAATTTTACAAAGTAAGATTTTTTATATCTTTTTTCATTATTTTAGGTTAGTGGTATACAGTGGTAATTATTTTTATTCTTTTAATTATATTTTGATATTTTTAAATTAATTAGAATTTGAGCTATTATGCTATACTATAATATTTATTTATTTTATTAGGAATTTTAATAGTCACACTATTTAATAAGTGCAAAATGTGTTGCTATAAGTAGGGATGTTTTTCCAATTTTTTAAGAAGTGTGAATAATTCATGTGATCTTTACCTTTCTTTTTAATATAAACAAACTCATCATTATAATAATTAGGTTTTAATTTTACAAAGTAAGACTTTTTAGTACATTTATTTATTTATTTTTTTGCGCTTGTTTGACTCTTGATATAATTTAATTTTAAATGGTTTGTTTAGAAAAGCATAGACACCTCAACCCACAAAACAACTAAGCAACTAAAAGAGAAACACAAGCATAAACAAAGAGAGTGAAAGGCGGATGGAATATGACCTAGCACAAACAGAAAACCTGAAGAAAAATACAAAGCTGCAGCAAAAATTGTTAGCTGCATTCAACCTATAATTTGCCAAGTTTCCTAGCCCCCAAAATTTGTTGCTATAGATAGTATATATTTTTATTTTTGTGAAATATTTTTATCTCTTAGTTTTGGTTTCCTACATACTATTTGACTCTGACAAAAATTGTTAGCCTTACCATTCAACCTATAATTTATAAATTTCTAGCCCCCAAAAAATTGTTGCTATAGATAGTATATATTTTTATTTGTTAAATATTTTTATCTCTTAGTTTTCGTTTTCCCTACATACTATTTGACTAGCAATATAAATGCTTCAACTTAGTGTACACATCATTTTATTGAAATATATTTTATTAAAATTTTATGTTGGTTTCATTCTTAGTTTTGATATTTCCAAAGAATAATTGTTTAAGACATCCACTATAATAATTAAGTTTAAAAATTCTCAACTCCTTTAATTTTTTTATTATCTTATATTTTAATTATTAATATAAATAATTTTAATTTTAATAATTTTCTTCTTGAATCAATCTTTTATTATGATTTTTAATTTATTCAATCTTTAATACTTACCTTTTTTGATTAATAAAAATAAAAAAAATATTATCTCTCCTATATTTTTTTGTATCAATGAATTATGGTTAATGTAAGCATGCAAGATCAAAATAATAAAAATAGGGAAAATAGAAATCTAAGTCTAAACTCTAAAAACAAATTACCACATTTTAATTAGATTTTTATATTTTAAAATAAATTAAAATTTATGTTATATATTTTAATATTTATGTTTTTATTTGAAATTTAAATACTCACTTCATGAAAAAATAGTGTTATAAGTAGCATATTGTTTTATTTTTTATAATTTTGAATAATATATTTTCTCTTAATTTTTGTCTCCTATGTTACCAATATAAATCATTTAACTTATCTTGTCTATTTTTATATTTTCCATTCTACTAAATTCAAATATATAAAATAATCTAATAACAAATTCAAATAAATAATATATTTTTAATATATTATATTATTAATTTAACAACATATTATAATATATACACTATATAATACATATGTAACATATATAATATATAATATATAATTTTAACATCATTATAATATTATAATATATATACAATATATATCTAACTATAGACATGCAAAATTAACATTATGCATTCAATCGGATTCAGTCAAATTAGATGTTGTATTAGGCCCATTAATCACTTTCATCCATTCATTAAATAATGTCATTTCCTAAGGTCATTTATCAAATAAAAATTATCATTCAACCTTCATCTTGCATCATCCATTTAATTAAATAAATCAGGACTTCATTTAAATCAAATCCTAAATCATATTCCATCATTTTCTGATTTAAATAAATCAAATATCAAAGTCTTAAAAGTCAACTCACCTAATCAACATTAAATCAGCATAATCATCATCAATTTAATCTAACCCTGATTAAATGTTAATCACATCCCACTTGCATTATCTAGATCTAGCCACTTGCACATATAAATCAATTTATTGATTTATTAAATCCAAGATTTTCCATCAACATGGCATTTATGGGGAATATTCCCTCAATTTTGAATTCAAAGGCAAGTTGATTTGTCCCTCCAACATGCATTTATTGCTCATTTTCTTGTCCCCCTCTAGCATTTACTCTCAAATTTGAATTCAAATTCTCCCTCTCATGGGCACTCTTCCCAAATCTTGCACAACCATTGACCACTCACCATTTGACAAGTGTCATCTTCTCATTAGAGGATCTTTAGTCCCACATTCACCATCTTGGCCAATCTCTCATCAACAAAATCTATAAAATAAGGCCTTCATTCTCATTCATGGATCCACAACTTTATGCAAGGTTACTCTCTTGGTTTGAGAAATAATCTTGTTTTTATCTCCATTGCAATACATCATCATTTTAGCTATTGATCAAGGGTTGGGAAAGGGTCACTAGCACATGTGACACCAATCCACTATGGAATAGGTGACTTGTTATTGCTTTCTTAATGTTTTAGTTCTTATTTTTGTCATGTATGGCATTTGGAAGTCTTTACAAGGTATTTCATAGAGGTATTTTGTTAGATTTGTGAAATACTAACCCATATATGAAGTTTAGTTTTTTGCAGATTTTAATGGATGCCTACATTTGGCGCTAGAAATATGAATTTCTGATTGAGCAGCTTCTCGTTCCCACATTCGAGGTACCAGAATCATAATATGTGTGTGAAATCATTGGTCCTGGTGATCCTTGGTATCATGACATCTATACATATCTTCAAATAGGAGTCTTACCCGCTAACCTACCATCGAGCCTAAAATGAATCTTCATCAAAAAAGCATCTAGATTTGTCATCCTAGGTGATACCTTATACCGTAGAAGCATAGAGGGTACCTTACTACATTGTCTGAATGCTGAGGAGGCATTAACTGCTCTAACTGAGGTTCATAATGGTATTTGTGGCTCACACTCGAGCAGAATAACCATAGCCAAGAAACTGCTGAGGCTGGGGTATTATTGGCCCACAATGGAGTGAGAAGCACATGATCATGCTAAAAAGTGTTTACAATGTTAGCAGCATGGGGACCTCATCCATGCTTCAGCTCAAGAGCTTCACCCAATCGTCACACCATGGCCCTTTTCACAGTGGGGACTGTATCTCATTGGGAAAATCTCACCCACCTCGTCCAATGGCCACAAATTCATTATAACTACAACTGAGTACTTCACAAAGTGGGTGGAAGCCATACCCATGACCTATATCACTGGAAAGCAGATCTCAAAATTCATCCTGAACTATCTCATATGTCGTTATGGTGTCCCACAAGCCATTATCTCAGATAATGGGACACCCTTCAAGAACCAAGAGGTTCGTAACTTGTGCGAGAAATTCAAAATCCAGCATCGCTTCTCCACCCCGTACTATCCCCAAGGCAATGGCCAAGCAGAAGCCACAAACAAAACCATCCTCAAAATCTTCAAGAAAATAGTCAATGACGTAGGTCATGACTGGCACTTGCAGCTTAATCCTGCCCTCTGTGCTTATCGAACCAGCATCTGCACACCCACTGGCGCCACCCGCTTCTCCTTGGTCTACGGATCAGAAGCCGTACTCCCCATTGAGATTGAGCTCCCATCCCTTAGAATATCACTGCAAAATCTCATCACTGATGAAGAATATCGGGTCTCAAGACTAAACGAGTTGGAGTTACTGGATGAGAGAAGGATCGAAGCTTTGAATCATTTGCAAGTCTATCAAAATAGACTCAAACGAAGCCTTCTAACAAGAGGATCGAGGAAGCGGGACTTTCAAATTGAGTGGTCTTAAAAAGAAAATTAGAAGAATGTCCCAAATCCAATGACAAAAGGCAAGTTAGAACCTAGTGGTTAGAGACCTTTCACGTAAATCCGCGATGGCTATAAATTAGGGGCATATCAGCTATCAACACCCGAAGGGGAACCTCTGCAGGAGCCCATGAATAGCTCCCATCTCAAAAAGTTTTATGCCTAATTCTTTCAAGGTATAGAACCAAAAAATCCAAAAAATCAGAAAAAGTCTTGAAAAAATGGTTACTTCGGTGAAAACCGGCAAACAGGCATCTTGGTAACAACAAAAATAAAAAAAAGCAAAAAAGAAAAAATCCAAAAAATCATAAAAAGGATAAAAAATAGTAAAGAGAAAAATCATCCTCTAGTGAAAACCACTTTGGTGGCACTTTGGGCAAGTACCTCGGTGAAAACCTGACAAATAGGCGCCTTGTGTAAATAAGCACTTTCCATCCACTAGGACCTTTACAGCTTGTTCATCATTATCTCTCCATTTTGCTTCCATCATCCATCTCATCCATAACTCCATTCATCACTCATCCACTCGCATCCACACCATAGCTTGGTCCTGTGCTCATAACATGATCCCTCCTAGTACTACTCGGTCCATTCTCAAGGTCATTTTGTCTTGCCTTTATTAGAGTAGTCTATTGCATCACACTAGGGGCACGTTCTCATTGGATCAAATTCGTGTATGGTCTTAAAGTCCTCAAAATCAGAAAATCCAAAAACATCAAAACAAAAAAAAAATCCAAAAACAATTTCATCTTGTCAAACTACGTCATCTCTGAGCTTGAACGTAGGCAAGGCTGATCTTTGATCATCCCCCGAGACATTTAGGTCAGTCCTATAGGAGTCTGTCATAATAAACTAACATTTCATCATGTATATCTTCATCTGTAAATCGGTCAAGTCGTCATTCGAACTACGTGGTCTCTGCATGTATAACGTAGGCAAGGCTAATCTGTTGATCAGCCCCTAGGGCCCCTAGGATATGTCTTTAGGTTAGTCTCTCGGTCAAAATCTTAGAAAATCCCAAAAACATTGGAAAATTGAAAAATTAAAATATTTGTAAAACTTCAAAAATACCAAAAACAACCTCAAAACATTGCAAAACATCAAAAACATCCAAATATTTGAAAAAATCCATCCGTATCATCTCGCTTGCACCCGTAATAAACACCATTCATAATAAACTGATCATCATCCTCAACCTTTGGTGAAACAGTTAGAAACAAGTCTAGCAGGTTCAAACAAAAACTCAAAAGCATCAAGTCTCAAGTCTAAGTCAGTACGTAAACAAGTTGGTCAAGTCTTTTTGTTGATAGTCCATCATCCAAACAGTCTCATATCAATCATCTGATAACATCATGTCGTAGGATGAATCCTTCCTACAAGGTGCATTGGTTATCAGAAAGAACACTTTGGATAGACGAAATGACGTGCCGCCATCCACTAACATGTCCTAGGATGTATCCTTCCTTCAATGGGCATTATCTTTTGGCAATAAGTTTTGGTTCTTATCCTTAAAAACACATTCCCTTTTGGCTAGCGGTATTGAAGAACATTGACTTGTTTACGTACTTGGAATTTTTCTTTTGACTTATCTTATTACGCTCAGTCCAAGGACCTCTCAATGATATCCGAACGAAGGATTTAGAGAGATAGGAATGGGGCAATGATCATTATCTTTTGTCTGCTGTGCTTGTTGGACATTCTTGTAAAATAACTTGGCAAATACTTGCTTTGTTAGATATGTATGGAGGATGTTTTAGATAGCTTGTTGACTATTACATTGATTGGTTATACCTTTCTGTCTTTTGGTCCGAGATGTTTGAGACTTCTAAAGTGCATCCTAGCAAGGTTTCCGTATGTCAGTGTGAACAAGAATACTCCTCTCTATTTGTCGAGTAAAAGTCCATCACACTAAGTACAACGCCATCCTAGTTCTTCATACCTTGATGCATTGTACTTAGGCATGTTATCAAACATAAAGTAAGTGACCCTTTGAAAATCCCAATCCTTGATAAGCAAAATCATCCATCTATCATTCATTTCTTATCATCATTTCTCATCATCATCTCTCATTATGTTGGCTTGTTGGATTCTCTTGTCATCATCTCATTTCCGCACTAAAATCACATCATGAATAGTTAATCATCATCACCAATACATTCATCATGCATCCATAAATCATCAGAATTTTGCATATCATCTCACATGCTTCATCATCATAATATAGATCTGTTAGTCTCAACATACTACATATCATCCATATCATACATAATAGGAAGCATCGATCATTTCACAGGCATTGCATTTCCATCATCATCATAATATAGATATGTTAGTCTAAGCATCTGCATAAATCATCCATCACATAATCATAACATCTCATATCATATCATCATTTAAGTTGTTTAGGATAATATAGATCTGTTATTCTAAGCATCTTAAAATCATCTCATTTGCATCATCATCCATAACCATCCATTTTGAACATCTTTATCACGAGATCGACCCTCAAATTGAATCTTTTTGCTTGATCTCTCGAGGGGGCAATGTACCAGTGTACTTCTTTCCGCTGGGGCATCCAAAAAACAAAAAAATTGATTTCAATTAGGGTTTTATTCTTTGAACCAACGCAACAAGTACATTACTTCAAAGAGGGGCAAAATGTAGACATGCAAAATTAACATTATGCATTCGATCGGATTCAGTCAAATTAGATGTTGCATTAGGCCCATTCATCACTCTCATCTATTCATTAAATAATCTCATTTCCTAAGGTCATTTATCAAATAAACATTATCATTCAACCTTCATCTTGCATCATCCATTTAATTAAATAAATCAGGACTTCATTTAAATCAAATCCTAAATCATATTCCATCATTTTCTGATTTAAATAAATCAAATATCAAAGTCTTAAAATTCAACTCACCTAATCAGCATTAAATCAGCATAATCATCATCTATTTAATCTAACCTGATTAAATGTTAATCCCATCCCACTTGCATTATCTAGATCTAGCCATTTGCACATATAAATCAATTTATTGATTTATTAAATCCAAGATTTCCCATCAACATGGCATTTATGGGGAATATTCCCTCAATTTTGAATTCAAAGGCAAGTTGATTTATCCCTCCAACAGTGCATTTATTGCTCATTTTCTTGTTCCCCACTTAGCATTTACTCTCAAATTTGAATTCAAATTCTCCCTCTCATGGGCACATTTCCCTAATCTTGCACAACCATTGACCACTCACCACTTGACAAGTGTCATCTTCTCATTAGAGGATCTTTAGTCCCACATTCACCATCTTGGCCAATATCTCATCAACAAAATCTATAAAATAAGGCCTTCATTCTCTTTCATGGATCCACAACTTTATGCAAGGTTACTCTCTTGGTTTGAGAAATAATCTTGTTTTCATCTCCATTGCAATACATCATTATTTTAGCTATTGATCAAGGGTTGGGAAAGGGTCACTAGCACATGTGACACCAATCCACTATGGAATAGGTGACTTGTTATTGCTTTCTTAATGTTTTAGTTCTTATTTTTGTCATGTATGGCATTTGGAAGTCTTTACAAGGTATTTCATAGAGGTATTTTGTTAGATTTGTGAAATACTAACCCATATATGAAGTTTAGTTTTTTGCAGATTTTAATGGATGCCTACATTTGGTGCTAGAAATATGAATTTATGATTGAGCAGCTTCTCATTCCCACATTCGAGGTACCAGAATCAGAATATGTGTGTGAAATCGTTGGTCCTGGGGATCCTTGGTATCATGACATCTATACATATCTTCAAATAGGAGTCTTACCCGCTAACCTACCATCGAGCCTAAAACGAACCTTCATCAAAAAAGCATCTAGATTTGTCATCCTAGGTGATACCTTATACCGTAGAAGCATAGAGGTTACCTTACTACGTTGTCTGAATGCTGAGGAGGCATTAACTGCTCTAACTGAGGTTCATAACAGTATTTGTGGCTCACACTCAAGCGGAATAACCATAGCCAAGAAACTGCTAAGGCTAGGGTATTATTGGCCCACAATGGAGCGAGAAGCACATGATCATGCTAAAAAGTGTTTACAATGTCAACAGCATGGGGACCTCATCCATGCTTCAGCTCAAGAGCTTCACCCGATCGTCACACCATGGCCCTTTTCACAGTGGGGACTCGATCTCATTTGGAAAATCTCGCCCACCTCGTCCAATGGCCACAAATTCATTATAACTACAACTGAGTACTTCACAAAGTGGGTGGAAGCCATACCCATGACCTATATCACTGGAAAGAAGATCTCAAAATTCATCCTGAACTATCTCATATGTCATTATGGTGTCCCACAAGCCATTATCTCAGATAATGGGACACCCTTCAAGAAACAACAGGTTTGTAACTTGTGCGAGAAATTCAAAATCCAGCATCGCTTCTCCACCCTGTACTATCCCCAAGGCAATGGCCAAGCAGAAGCCACAAACAAAACCATCCTCAAAATCTTCAAGAAAACAGTCAATGACGCAGGTCATGACTGACACTTGCAGCTTAATCCTGCCCTCTGGGCTTATCGAAC
This sequence comes from Sequoia sempervirens, assembly GCA_007258455.2. Taxonomy (NCBI): domain Eukaryota; kingdom Viridiplantae; phylum Streptophyta; class Pinopsida; order Cupressales; family Cupressaceae; genus Sequoia; species Sequoia sempervirens. Next base: position 612,544,093 of record VDFB02000003.1, read on the forward strand.
CAGTATCCGCACACCCACTGGCACCACCCCCTTCTCCTTGGTCTATAGATCAGAAGCCATACTCCCCATTGAGATTGAGCTCCCATCCCTTAGAATATCACTGCAAAATCTCATCACTGATGAAGAATATCAGGTCTCAAGACTAAACGAGTTGGAGTTACTGGATGAGAGAAGGATCGAAGCTTTGAATCATTTGCAAGTCTATCAAAATAGACTCAAACGAAGCTACAACAAAAGGATCAGAAGCAGAACTTTCCAAGTCAGAGAATTGGTCTTAAAAGAAAATTAGAAGAATGTCCCAAATCCTAGCAGCAAAGGCATGTTCGAACCCAATTGGTTAGGGCCTTTCATCGTCACAGCAAGCTATAAATCAGGGGCATATCAATTATCAACACCCGAAGGGGAACCTCTGCAGGAGCCCATGAATAGCTCCCATCTCAAAAAGTTTTATGCCTAATTCTTTCAAGCTATAAAACCAAAAAATCCAAAAAAAATCAGAAAAAGTCCTGAAAAAATGGTTACTTCGGCGAAAACCTAGCAAACAGGCATCTTGGTAACAACAAAAAAGTAAAAAGAAAAAAAGCAAAAAATCCAAAAAAATTATAAAAAGGATCAAAATAGTAAAGAGAAAATCGGGCTGCCCTCTAGTGAAAACCACTTTGGTGGCACTTTGGGCAAGTACCTCGGTGAAAACCTAGCAAATAGGCACCTTGTGTAAATAAGCACTTTCCATCCACCAGGACCTTTACAGCTTGTTCATCATTATCCCTCCATTTCACTTCCATCATCCATCTCATCCATATCTCCATTCATCACTCATCCACTCGCATCCGCACCATAGCTTGGTCCTGTGCTCGTAACATGATCCCTCCTAGTACTACTCGGCCCATTCTCAAGGTCAGTTTGTCTTGCCTTTATCGGAGTAGTTCATTGCATCACGTTAGGGGCACGTTCTCATTGGATCAGATTCGTGTATGGTTTTAAAGTCCTCAAAATCATAAAATCCAAAAATATCAAAACAAAAAAAAAAATCCAAAAACAAGGTCATCTTGTCAAACTACGTCGTCTCTGAGCTTGAACGTAGGCAAGGTTGATCTTTGATCATCACCCGAGACATTTAGGTCAGTCCTATAGGAGTTTGTCATAATAAACTGACATTTCATCATGTATATCTTCATCTGTAAATCGGTCAAATTGTCAGTCGAACTACGTGGTCTCTGCATGTATAACGTAGGCAAGGCTAATCTGTTGATCAGCCCCTAAGGCCCCTAGGATAGGTCTTTAGGTTAGTCTCTCGGTCAAAATCTCAGAAAATCCCAAAAAAATTCAAAAATTGAAAAATTAAAATATTTGTAAAACTTCAAAAATACCAAAAACAACCTCAAAACATTGCAAAACATCAAAAACATCCAAATATTTGAAAAAATCCATCCGTATCATCTCGCTTGCACCCGTAATAAACACCATTCATAATAAACTGATCATCATCCTCAACCTTTGGTCAAACAATTAGAAACAAGTCTAGCAGGTTCAAACAAAAACTCAAAAGCATCAAGTCTCAAGTCTAAGTCAGTACGTAAACAAGTTGGTCAAGTCTTTTTGTTGATAGTCCATCATCCAAACAGTCTCATATCAATCATCTGATAACATCATGTCGTAGGATGAATCCTTCCTACAAGGTGCATTGGTTATCAGAAAGAACACTTTGGATAGATTAAATGACGTGCCGCCATCCACTAACATGTCCTAGGATGTATCCTTCCTACAATGGGCATTATCTTTTGGCAATAAGTTTCAGTTCTTATCCTTAAAAACACATTCCCTTTTACTGCATTGAAGAACATTGACTTGTTTGTGTACTTGGTCTTTTTCTTTTGACTTATCTTATTGCGCTCAGTCCAAGGACCTCTCGATGATATCCGAACGAAGGATTTAGAGAGATAGGAATGGGGCAACGATCATTATCTTTTGTCTACTGTGCTTGTTGGACGTTCTTGTAAAATAACTTGGCAAATACTTGCTTTGTTAGATATGTATGGAGGATGTTTTAGATAGTTTGTTGACTATTACATTGATTGGTTATACCTTTTTGTGTTTTGGTCTGAGATGTTTGAGACTTCTAAAGTGCATCCTAGCAAGGTTTCCGTATGTCAGGTGTGAACAAGAATACTCCTCTCTATTTGTCGAGTAAAAGTCCATCACACTAAGTACAACGCCATCCTGGTTCTTCATACCTTGATGCATTGTACTTAGGCGTGTTATCAAACATAAAGTAAGTGACCCTTTGAAAATCCCAATCCTTGATAAGCAAAATCATCCATCTATCATTCATTTCTTATCATCATTTCTCATCATCATCTCTCATTATGTTGGCTTGTTGGATTCTCTTGTCATCATCTCATTTCCGCACTAACATCACATCATGAATAGTTAATCATCATCACCAATACATTCATCATGCATCCATTATGCATTCATCTTGCATCCATAAATCATCAGAATTTTGCATATCATCTCACATGCTTCATCATCATTGTATACGATAAAAATGGTCATGTCTATAATCCCTGCAATTAATTAAATATTTATTATTTAATTAATTTTTCTAAAGTCCTCTACATATGATTAAATTTAATTAATTTAATTATATTGTTCATTCATCTTATTCTTCTTTTTAATTAAATAAATTTATTTTATTTAATTATTTTCACATGTCCACTTAATTATTTAAATAAATACATTCTATTTATTTAAATTAATTATCATTGTTTGAATTTAAATTAAATCTTTTGATTTAATTAAGTTTAAATATTTTCCCTTTCTTCTATTTTAATTCTTCTTCTAATTAATTAAATGTTTCATTTAATTAATTTCATAAAAGTGATTTAATTAAATAAATCTTATTTAATTAAAAATATCTTATGTTTTCTTTCCAAATCAAAATTAGGTATTTTAACCTAATTGTCCAATCTTCTCATATCATAATTAAAGCTCTTTTCCCACCACAAGCTTTCTTCTGCTTTTAAAAGCTTAATTAAATATTTTATTTAATTAAGAAAAGCTGAATGTCCTCCACAAATAAATAATTGATTTTTTTAATTAATTATTTATTAGCTTTAAATCTTTCTTTTATTCTTTTAAAGAAAGATGATTTCTTATCTTCTCTTCTTTTTCCTCTTTCATAATAAAATAGAAAAATCTGGTTTTAGGTTTCTTCTATTTTCTCCTTCAATTTCATCTTTCTTCAACTGTTTGATCTGCCAAGAATTATCACAACCGTCAATCGAGACGGCCAATCAGAATCATTCAGAAAGCTCTATAAATACCTGTGTGAATCCAAACATTGGTAATAGGCAATTAAGTAGAGTTTATGCATTTAATTCATTTAGTATTCATTTATCATAGCATCATGTTTATTTCAAGTTTCTTAGCTAAAATCAATATCATAGCTTAATCATGCATTCATATCATAGAAAAATCTCATTCTTTAGGAAGACAGTTTGTTGAGCCTAGCCCATAATCTGAGAACACAAGGCTGGAATCTACAAAAACACTAAGGATAGAGGACGATAGGACGACAACGGAAACAGGATACTGAGTTTGCGCTTCTCTACTCCTTTTATATTTCTGTTTTTGTTATAATATTCTATTGGTGTGTTTGAACTTGTTCTAATTCATTTATGCACTTAATTTTCACACACACATTAAATGGCGCCCACCGTGGGGCCTTGCCCCATTTTTAACATTTATCTGCAGGTTTTCTGACAGGACTTTGCATTCTGGAATTCAACTTTCTGACGAAAATTCTCGTTTTAGAGAATCCAAGGGTTTTTTGTAGTGCAAACAAGGGTTTTATGTAGTGCATACAAGGCTTTTAATGGTGTTTTTTTTGCAGGTTTTTACTGACTTTGTTTTGCAGATCTGACAATTTTTGGATAAAATTGTAGGTTTTACAAAGTTCTTCATATCTTCTACACAGCTGCGAATTTTTTTACAATATTTTTACAGAACCTTGCACATCATTTCAAGAGGCTACAGTAAAAAATTTGAGAGTTTATCTTCATTTTTGTGAAAGTTATTTCGATTTTAATTATTTTCATAAATTTGATTTTTTGGACGCAAATCGACGAATTTTTTAGAAATTTTTATATTTTTGGAAATCCCATAAAATTCTAATGAGGGTCTATGTTTTACAAATTTAGTTTGGAGGTCAAATACAATGCGAAAAAGTTCGATCTTTGTTTTCTATATGGTTTTCATAAATCCGTGATTCTGAGAGCAAAACAGGGAATTTTTCTTACTTCTTTACATTTCTGGAAAGCTCTCAGAAAATTAATAGGGGTCTCTTCTTTAATTTTTCATTTTTCAGATCAAAAAAATTATCAAAATACTAAAATATAATTCGGCTATGTCAAAAGTATCTGAAATTGAAATTTTCTGATGAACTTGTCTTTTTCTTTTCTTTTTCTTTTTCTTTGGCTGCATTATAATATTGTTTTTTATCTTGTAGGTGATCATAAGGAGCTCTAATAGCAGCAATATCATTCACATCAAAAATTTGGAAAGCGAAAATAACCAGGTGCACTTGTTTCATCATTCATCTCTTAATCTTGTTTGTCACATCTTTCAATTTGGGACATAAAATAAAATCTTGTTTGATCATATCATTGCAATTGGTTTAAAACAAAAAATCTTGTCTTCAATCACATTTCAAAAATTGGGTCTAAAATTTACCATTGTCTTCCATCACATCTTGATTTGGGATCTAAAAAGAACGAGTGCTTCATTGTTTTCTTCTAAACATTTCAATTTCTAAAGGGAAATTAATCACTGTGAGCGTGAATCAAGTGGGTGTCTTCCAAAACACTTCACTTGGTTCGCTTTTGTCAAAACCCTTTTTAGGAGGCCTGCTTGGAGCACACACCCCTCCAAGGGACGACCTCAATTAAAGTGTGAATCGAAAGACACGCTTGTTTGGAAGTTGAAATCTTGTCACTCTGAGCTAAGCCCCAAAAAACTTTATACCTTTGGGAAATGAAGGTGAAGGGTGGGTTACCCCTTTCTCCCGGCTTATTGGCAAAAATTTTCTTTCAAGATCATCCCTAGTCAACCTTATGAAAACTCACTTGAGACCTAATTGGCCATACCCCACTTGACTGGTCATCAGGCTTGTTGTTGTGTATTCAAGTGTTTGCTTAATCATAACATCTAATCTTGGAAAACAAACTTATCATTGTGCTTGGTGTGTGTGTTCATGCATTTACATGTCAGATCTTGTGTTTGATAGTGCCCAAGTCAAACTTCCAATAAACTCTTGGCACATCATCCAAATCACCCAATCTTATCATTCCACATCATATCCTAAGCATTGTCATTTCTTTAATCCAATCAACATCATTTTACACTATGAAAACATTGGAAGACATGGCACAAGAGCTTGTCCACACGCTTCATGAGGCTAAAACAAGTCAATTACTTTTACCCCAACAATTCATTCAAAAATTCCATAACATGATCCAAGAACTTCAAGCAAACAATTCACCTCAAATCCAATACCTCATAGCCACATGTCAAATCCAACAACCACAACATCATCCCCTATCCATTCATTATCAACCAATTCCACCTCAACCTAATGTGTCATCCCTTTCCACCTCATACCAATCTAATCAATCCACTTCTTTGAATGACAATTCCACATCAACCTATCAAACCACATCATGACAAACACATGTGAATTTAAGTCCACCTGGGAAACAAAATCAAGAGCCTTTAAGTTCTCATGCAACCATTGACAAGGGGAACACTAATCTAGGTCATTCACCCTCTAAGTATATCATACCACTATCCAATCAAAAGCCTATCCATAAGCCACCACAACCGAGTCCTAATTCATTGGCCTCTTTACTTTCTAAATCAAGTCACACCCCTGAATATAGATATATAAAAAATAAATTGATGGGATTACCTAAATCCACCCCTATGCCTCCAAAGGATGTGACCCAAGGGCTACAAGCAAGGAATCAATTGTCACCATGTCATTCAACACATATACTTGAACAAACAAAAGAGTTCTCAAATGTCATGCCAAGTCCTTCAAGTCAACCATGTCATCCACAACCCCTTGATCCCATTCAAGAGTCTTCCCCATTAAGTCTAAGTCAACCTCCATCATGCCTTCATGTTGTTGACCATCTAGAACATGTTGAGCCCATTCAAGAGTCATCTCCTTCCACTTCCATTCAAACAACCCAAGAGGCATGTCAAGATTCTACTCTCAAGCATGTGGAAACATCAAGACCTAGTCCTAATCAAGATCAAATCATTTTCATCCAACCTATCCATAATCTATATCTTTTTTATGATCAAGATGATATCTATAATGACGAAGAGCCTATGCATGAGCAACTTGATCCTATACCCATCCATGAGAAAGATATTCCAAATTCACCTCCACCTAGTCCTATCCATGATCTATCAACATCCATTTCCCTTGATGAGACACATGCCTCCCAAGCCAACATAGAAGATCAAACAAATACATTGGATCTAAGTGAACACAATGCTAATCAAGATCCTAATGATCCTCCATCTCCCACTATCAACCCCATTGAAAGTCCTCCATCCTATCCTAATGGTCTTTCCACCCTCATTCATGAATGTTCCTCCTTAGAACAACAAAAACCATTATCTTCCCTTGCTTCATCTTCTCCATCCAATAAGGAACTCATGTCTAGTGTTCCACCTACACCTAGTCTCATTGTCCATTGCACACTCCAAAACATGAACCACCAAGGTAAAATTCTAGACCTTCATGAACAAGATGTTTTGGAGCCCATCCATGTCAAAGTCCCTCCACGCTCTTATGACCTTGGACCTACACCCCAAGGACAACAAACTAAAGATGTTGGTACTTCTTCCATGCATTCTAAGTCCACTTTCCATCATAAAGCCTATCGTATCCCTAAAACATATGTGGCCATTCCCCCTCCATCATCCTACAAATTTCAAAAGCATGTGACCATACACCTTCCACCATCAAATATGCCACCATTGCTTCCAACTCCTAATATCCCTCCATCAAATCGGCCACCATTGCTTCCAACTCCTAATATACCTCCATCTAATCTACCTCCACTTCTCCCAACACCTAATATCCCCACCATTCAATCCTTTTATCCATTTATCCATAAATACTCTAAACTCTTAATCATGACCAACAAAAGCACACATTGTATAAACATGAAGTTTCCACCCATTCCACCATATCCATGGGATTCAAAAGAAATAATTTCGATACCTCTACTTGTAAAGTCAAAAATACTAAGGGTTCTCATGCCTTAGGACATCAATATAAAAACTCAATTCAAAATACATCCAAAAAGGTATATAAGCCCATACCTCCAAAAGAAAAGACCAAAACTAAAATGGTTTGGGTACCTAAGAAAAAAGAAATCAAGTTAAATGAGGCATTTACATCACAAAAATCCCAACCATCCACTTCCATCCCACATTCTCATTCCATTCAAAAGTCTCAAATTCCTAAAACCCACAAACAAAATAAAAATCATAGAAATACTAAGTCTATGTGGGTACCTAAATCACTTCACCCTCCATCTCCTAAGCAAACATCTTCATTGCTTCCTACACCCCATCCACATCAAAAGCTTCAACGTTTATCACAGTGTGTGCAACCATTGGTCATGGTTCCCTTCCATTTCACAACAATTCCACATACCTCCATCCCCCCATCCTTCAACTACTATCCTACATATCTTCCCAACCACCTTCCTATGGTCCATGCTTTTGTATAAACCTTGCATCCATCCTTTTGCACAAGTCCTCTTCAATCCACATCATCATCCACTATTCCCCATCCATTCTTGCATAAGCCTTTCATAATCCGCCATCTACCTAATCCATCCCTTACCAACATCTATGAGCACTTGACATGGTCCATGCAATGACATCCATATCTAGTGGGACTGTCACCTTTCAAGAACTAGACACTTGATTCCCTCCTATCCATATTCACCTTCTCCTATCCAAAAATTCAAAAATTTAAAAAAGAAAGAATAAAACAAAAAAAAAGAGTAAAGAGAAATTCCTTCGTCCAATGGTGAAAACCTGGTAAACAGGCGCCCTAGATAAGTACCATGATGAAAACCTAGCAAATAGGCATTATGTGTAGGTTGATCTTCTATGCCACTTACACTTGGGGGCACAATGTCTTATCTATCCAACCTATCATTTTCATGTCATATCATTTCCATCCTACCTACCATCTTTAGCCATCATACATACCTATCATAGCGAATTCATTCATCCACCCTTCTTCTTTTGATCTTGATGAAGATATAGGGGCAAAATGTTGAAACATGTTTTGAGTATCTCTTGATATACCTCATCCTTTCAAACAATCATGTCATTATCCTATTGCCATAAGCTGTCATGAAAATCCTAAGTCTTGTACCTAGAATGGGGCATGTTATTCCTATGCAACATAGTCTTTGGAAATCACATCCTTTCTCTCTTATGATGCATACATCCATTTCATTCACTATGACTTATCCTTTCCATCCATGCATATATCATGAGTCTTTTATCCCTTATCCCATCACCCACCCTTTCATCCATCAATCCCATCACCCTTGCACCTAGACTTGGTTTTCCCCTTGTCATTGGTATCTAGCACAAAGGCTACTCAAATTTTCATCCTTTGACACCTCCAAATATTCTCAAAAATCCAAAAAAATCAAAACATTTCAAAACTCCAAAAAAATCAAAACATCTCAAAACTACAAAAAAATCAGAAAAAGTCCTGAAGAAATACAAAAAAAGAAAATTAGAAAAAGTCCTGAAAAAAAATACAAAAAAAAATCAAATAGCCAACAAAAATCCAAACAATAAAATTATTCCAATTCTTCTATCCAATCATTCATCCATTCCACCAACTCAATCATCTTCATCCAAACCATTGCAACCAATCCACTCAATCACAATCATTCCAATCAAATCAATTCTTCAATTCAATCAATCGATTATCTAATCAAATCACTTCAACCTAAAATCATTCCAATCACATCAATTCTTCTATTCAATTCATCACATCCTATCATCCAATCAATCATCATATCATTACAAACAGTTTCTTCAAATCAATCAAATCATCTTCAATCAATCCAAGCCATAATCCAAATGCAAGTCAATCCTTAATCCATACCAATCAAGTCGATCAATCTTGTCCAATTATCCAATCACATCCTTTGGTCTTGACCCTAATCTTGTCGTAAACCAAATCAACCAATCAATCAATCAATTATCATCATCCTTGTGTTGCTCTAGGGATATATCGCTTCCCAACAATGACAACACTATCATCATCATCAATCAATCAATCAATCAACGGTTTACAGCTTGACAGGGCAATTCCTTGTTTATTTTTGTGCATGCTTGCTTGCTTGCTTGTGTGTGTTCTCATTTTATCTTGCATTTGTATCAAATCCATATCATTCCAGCTAATATTCATATCTTGTGTGTGTTGGAATATCTTTTTGCATTATCCTTTGCATCTAAGGTCACATAATACCTTTTGTGCATTAGGACTTTAATGCTCTAAGCCTCTTCCTCATACATCTAGACAAGGTTGTATTACGTTGGGGCATGAGACACATCATCACCTTGGTCCTTATACCTTGGTGCATAACGTCTAGTGCTATATCAAACATCATGGTTGCTCACTTTCATTGCAGCATAGCGCATCCTTTCATCTCCTTCATCCACATTCTCTCTTGCATCATTCAACTTATCCCTCCTTTATCATTTCATTTCATTTCGAGAGAATACCTGTGTTTGTCCAACCCACCTATCCTCTCGAGGGGGCATCATCGACATCAAAAATCATAAACATATCAGGGGCAAATTTTTATTTTTTTCAAGTAATATGTTTCACACATCACTTCAAAGAGGGGCAAAATGTATAATGATAAAAATGGTCATGTCTATAATCCCGGCAATTAATTAAATATTTATTATTTAATTAATTTTTCTAAAGTCCCTACATATGATTAAATTTAATTAATTTATATTTATATTGTTCATTCATCTTATTCTTCTTCCAGTAATTAAATAAATTTATTTTATTTAATTATTTTCACATGTCCACTTAATTAATTAAATAAATACATTCTATTTATTTAAATTAATTATCATTGTTTGAATTTAAATTAAATCTTTTGATTTAATTAAGTTTAAATATTTCCCCTTTCTTCTATTTTAATTCTTCTTCTAATTAATTAAATGTTTCATTTAATTAATTTCATAAAAGTGATTTAATTAAATAAATCTTATTTAATTAAAAATATCTTATGTTTTCTTTCCAAATCAAAATTAGGTATTTTAACCTAATTGTGTAATCTTCTCATATCATAATTAAATATTTCATTTAATTATGAGATATTCTACTTTTTTCAATAAAACATGATTAAAGCTCTTTTCCCACCACAAGCTTTCTTCTACTTTTAAAAGCTTAATTAAATATTTTAATTAATTAAGAAAAGCTGAATGTCCTCCACAAATAAATAATTGATTTTTTTAATTAATTATTTATTAGCTTTAAATCTTTCTTTTATTCTTTTAAAGAAGATGATTTCTTATCTTCTCTTCTTTTTCCTCTTTCATAATAAAATAGAAAAATCTAGTTTTAGCTTTCTTCTATTTTCTCCTTCAATTTCATCTTTCTTCAACCGTTTGATCTGCCAGGAATTATCACAACCGTCAATCGAGACAGCCAATCATAATCATTCAGAAAGCTCTATAAATACCTGTGTGAATCCAAACATTGGTAATAGGCAATTAAGTAGATTTTATGCATTTAGTTCATTTAGTATTCATTTATCATAGCATCATGTTTATTTCAAGTTTCTTAGCTAAAATCAACATCATAGCTTAATCATGCATTCATATCATAGCAAAATCTCATTCTTTAGGAAGACAGTTTGTTGAGCCTAGCCCATAATCTGAGAACACAAGGCTGGAATCTACAAAAACACTAAGGATAGAGGACGATAGGACGACAACGAAAATAGGATACTGAATTTGCGCTTCTCTACTCCTTTTATATTTCTGTTTTTGTTATAATGTTCTATTGGTGTGTTTGAACTTGTTCTAATTCATTTATGCACTTAATTTTCACACACACAATCATAATATAGATCTGTTAGTCTCAGCATACCACATATCATCCATATCATACATAAGAGGAAGCATCGATCATTTCACAGGCATTGCATTTGCATCATCATCATAATATAGATCTGTTAGTCTAAGCATCTGCATAAATCATCCATCGCATAATCATAACATCTCATATCATATCATCATTTAAGTTGTTTAGGATAATATAGATCTGTTATTCTAAGCATCTTAAAATCATCTCATTTGCATCGTCATCCATAACCATCCATTTTGAACATCTTTATCGCGAGATCGACCCTCAAATTGAATCTTTTTGCTTGATCTCTCGAGGGGGCAATGTACCAGTGTACTTCTTTCCACTGGGGCATCCGAAAAATAAAAAAAAATTGATTTCAATTGTGGCAAGTTTATTCTTTGAACCAACGCAACAAGTACATTGCTTCAAAGAGGGGAAAAATGTAGACATGCAAAATTAACATTATGCATTCGATCGGATTCAGTCAAATTAGATGTTGCATTAGGCCCATTCATCACTTTCATCCATTCATTAAATAATCTCATTTCCTAAGGTCATTTATCAAATAAACGTTATCATTCAACCTTCATCTTACATCATCCATTTAATTAAATAAATCAGGACTTCATTTAAATCAAATCCTAAATCATATTCCATCATTTTCTGATTTAAATAAATCAAATATCAAAGTCTTAAAAGTCAACTCACCTAATCAGCATTAAATCAGCATAATCATCATCTATTTAATCTAACCCTAATTAAATGTTAATCCTATCCCACTTGCATTATCTAGATCTAGCCACTTGCACATATAAATCAATTTATTGATTTATTAAATCCAAGATTTTCCATCAACATGGCATTTATGGGGAATATTCCCTCAATTTTGAATTCAAAGGCAAGTTGATTTGTCCCTCCAACAGTGCATTTATTGCTCATTTTCTTGTCCCCCACTTAGCATTTACTCTCAAATTTGAATTCAAATTCTCCATCTCATGGGCACATTTCCCTAATCTTGCACAACCATTGACCACTCACCACTTGACAAGTGTCATCTTCTCATTAGAGGATCTTTAGTCCCACATTCACCATCTTGGCTAATCTCTCATCAACAAAATCTAAAAAATAAGGCTTTCATTCTCATTCATGGATCCACAACTTTATGCAAGGTTACTCTCTTGGTTTGAGAAATAATCTTGTTTTCATCTCCATTGCAATACATCATCATTTTAGCTATTGATCAAGGGTTGGGAAAGGGTCACTAGCACATGTGACACCAATCCAGTATGGAATAGGTGACTTGTTATTGCTTTCTTAATGTTTTAGTTCTTATTTTTGTCATGTATGGCATTTGGAAGTCTTTACAAGGTATTTCATAGAGGTATTTTGTTAGATTTGTGAAATACTAACCCATATATGAAGTTTAGTTTTTTGCAGATTTTAATGGATGCCTACATTTGGTGCTAGAAATATGAATTTATGATTGAGCAGCTTCTCGTTCCCACATTCGAGGTACCAGAATCAGAATATGTGTGTGAAATCGTTGGTCCTGGGGATCCTTGGTATCATGACATCTATACATATCTTCAAATAGGAGTCTTACCCGCTAACCTACCATCGAGCCTAAAACAAACCTTCATAAAAAAAGCATCTAGATTTGTCATCCTAGGTGATACCTTATACCGTAGAAGCATAGAGGTTACCTTACTACGTTGTCTGAATGCTGAGGAGGCATTAACTGCTCTAACTGAGGTTCATAACGGTATTTGTGGCTCACACTCAAGCGGAATAACCATAGCCAAGAAACTACTAAGGCTAGGGTATTATTGGCCCACAATGGAGCGAGAAGCACATGATCATGCTAAAAAGTGTTTACAATGTCAGCAGCATGGGGACCTCATCCATGCTTCAGCTCAAGAGCTTCACCCGATCGTCACACCATGGCCCTTTTCACAGTGGGGACTCGATCTCATTTGGAAAATCTCGCCCACCTCGTCCAATGGCCACAAATTCATTATAACTACAACTGAGTACTTCACAAAGTGGGTGGAAGCCATACCCATGACCTATATCACTAGAAAGCAGATCTCAAAATTCATCCTGAACTATCTCATATGTCGTTATGGTGTCCCACAAGCCATTATCTCAGATAATGGGACACCCTTCAAGAAACAACAGGTTTGTAACTTCTGCGAGAAATTCAAAATCCAGCATCGCTTCTCCACCCTGTACTATCCCCAAGGCAATGGCCAAGCAGAAGCCACAAACAAAACCATCCTCAAAATCTTCAAGAAAACAGTCAATGACGCAGGTCATGACTGGCACTTGCAGCTTAATCCTGCCCTCTGGGCTTATCGAACCAGTATCCGCACACCCACTGGCGCCACCCCCTTCTCCTTGGTCTATAGATCAGAAGCCATACTCCCCATTGAGATTGAGCTCCCATCCCTTAGAATATCACTGCAAAATCTCATCACTGATGAAGAATATCAGGTCTCAAGACTAAACAAGTTGGAGTTACTAGATGAGAGAAGGATCGAAGCTTTGAATCATTTGCAAGTCTATCAAAATAGACTCAAACGAAGCTACAACAAGAGGATCAGAAGCAGGACTTTTCAAGTCAGAGAATTGGTCTTAAAAGAAAATCAGAAGAATGTCCCAAATCCTAGCAGCAAAGGCAAGTTCGAACCCAATTGGTTAGGGCCTTTCATCATCACTGCAAGCTATAAATCAGGGGCATATTAGTTATCAACACCCGAAGGGGAACCTCTACAGGAGCCCATGAATAGCTCCCATCTCAAAAAAATTTATGCCTAATTCTTTCAAGGTATAAAACCAAAAAATAAAAAAAATCAGAAAAAGTCCTGAAAAAATGGTTACTTCGGCGAAAACCTAGCAAACAGGCATCTTCATAACAACAAAAAAATAAAAAGCAAAAAAGCAAAAAATCTAAAAAAATCATAAAAAGGATCAAAAATAGTAAAGAGAAAAATCGTCCTCTAGTGAAAACCACTTCGATGGCACTTTGGGAAAGTACCTCGGTGAAAACCTAGCAAATAGGCGCCTTGTGTAAATAAGCACTTTCCATCCACCAGGACCTTTACAGCTTGTTAATCACTATCCCTCCATTTCGCTTCCATCATCCATCTCATCCATATCTCCATTCATCACTCATCCACTCACATCCGCACCATAGCTTGGTCTTGTGCTCGTAACATGATCCCTCCTAGTACTACTCGGCCCATTCTCAAGGTCAGTTTGTCTTGCCTTTATCGGAGTAGTCTATTGCATCACGCTGGGGGCACGTTCTCATTGGATCAGATTCGTGTATGGTCTTAAAGTCCTCAAAATCACAAAATCCAAAAACATCAAAACAAAAAAAAAAGCCAAAAACAAGGTCATCTTGTCAAACTACGCCATCTCGAGCTTGAACATAGGTTGATCTTTGATCATCCCCGAGACATTTAGTCAGTCCTATAGAAGTCCACAATAAACCGACATTTCATCATGTATATCATCGTCTGTAAATCAATTATCTTGTCAGTCGAACTACGTGGTCTCTGTGTGTATAATGTAGGCAAGGCTAATCTATTGATCAGCCCTCGAGGCCCATAGGATAGGTCTTTAGGTTAGTCTCTTGGTCAAAATCTCAGAAAATCCCAAAAACATTGAAAATTTGAAAAATTAAAATATTTGTAAAACTTTAAAAAATACCAAAAACAACCTCAAAACATTGCAAAACATCAAAAACATCCAAATATTAGAAAAAATCCATTTGCATCATCTCGCTTGTACCCGCAATAAACACCATTCATAATAAACTGATCGTCATTCTCAACCTTTGGTGAAACAGTTAGAAACAAGTCTAGCAGGTTAAAAGAAAAACTCAAAAGCATCAAGTCTCAAGTCTAAGTCAGTACGTAAATAAGTTGGTCAAGTCTTTTTGTTGATAGTCCATCATCCAAACAGTCTCATATCAATCATCTGATAACATCATGTCGTAGGATGAATCCTTCCTACAAGGTGCATTGGTTATCAGAAAGAACACTTTGGATAGACGAAATGACGTGCCGCCATCCACTAACATGTCCTAGGATGTATCCTTCCTTCAATGGGCATTATCTTTTGGCAATAAGTTTCGGTTCTTATCCTTAAAAACACATTCCCTTTTGGCTAGCGGTATTGAAGAACATTGACTTGTTTGCGTACTTGGTCTTTTTCTTTTGACTTATCTTATTGCGCTCAATCCATGGACCTCTCGATGATATCCGAACGAAGGATTTAGAGAGATAGAAATGGGGCAACGATCATTATCTTTTGTCTGCTGTGCTTGTTGGACGTTCTTGTAAAATAACCCGGCAAATACTTGCTTTGTTAGATATGTATGGAGGATGTTTTAGATAGCTTGTTGACTATTACATTGATTGGTTATACCTTTCTGTGTTTTGGTCTGAGATGTTTGAGACTTCTAAAGTGCATCCTAGCAAGGTTTCCATATGTCAGGTGTGAACAAGAATACTCCTCTCTATTTGTCGAGTAAAAGTCCATCACACTAAGTACAACGCCATCCTGGTTCTTCATACCTTGATGCATTGTACTTAGGCGTGTTATCAAACATAAAGTAAGTGACCCTTTGAAAATCCCAATCCTTGATAAGCAAAATCATCCATCTATCATTCATTTCTTATCATCATTTCTCATCATCATCTCTCATTATGTTGGCTTGTTGGACTCTTTTGTCATCATCTCATTTCTGCACTAACATCACATCATGAATAGTTAATCATCATCACAAATACATTCATCATGCATCCATTATGCATTCATCTTGCATCAGTAAATCATCAGAATTTTGCATATCATCTCACATGCTTCATCATCATAATATAGATCTGTTAGTCTCAGCATACCACATATCATCCATATCATACATAATAATAAGCATCGATCATTTCACAGGCATTGCATTTGCATCATCATCATAATATAGATCTATTAGTCTAAGCATTTGCATAAATCATCCATCGCATAATCATAACATCTCATATTATATCATCATTTAAGTTGTTTAGGATAATATAGATCTGTTATTCTAAGCATCTTAAAATCATCTCATTTGCATCGTCATCCATAACCATCCATTTTAACATCTTTATCGCGAGATCGACCCTCAAATTGAATCTTTTTGCTTGATCTCTCGAGGGGGCAATGTACCAGTGTACTTTCCGCTGGGCATCAATAAAAAAAATTGATTTCAATTGAAGTTTATTCTTTGAACCAATGCAACAAGTACATTGCTTCAAAGAGGGAAAATGTAAACATGCAAAATTAACATTATGCATTCGATCGGATTCAGTCAAATTAGATGTTGCATTAGGCCCATTCATCACTTTCATCCATTCATTAAATAATCTCATTTCTCAAGGTCATTTATCAAATAAACATTATCATTCAACCTTCATCTTGCATCATCCATTTAATTAAATAAATCAGGACTTCATTTAAATCAAATCCTAAATCATATTCCATCATTTTCTGATTTAAATAAATCAAATATCAAAGTCTCAAAGACAACCTCACCTAATCAGCATTAAATCAGCATAATCATCATCTATTTAATCTAACCCTGATTAAATGTTAATCCCATCCCACTTGCATTATCTAGATCTAGCCACTTGCACATATAAATCAATTTATTGATTTATTAAATCCAAGATTTTCCATCAACATGGCATTTATGGGAATATTCCCTCAATTTTGAATTCAAAGGCAAGTTGATTTGTCCCTCCAACAGTGCATTTATTGCTCATTTTCTTGTCCCCCACTTAGCATTTACTCTCAAATTTGAATTCAAATTCTCCCTCTCATGGGCACATTTCCCTAATCTTGCACAACTATTGACCACTCACCACTTGACAAGTGTCATCTTCTCATTAGAGAATCTTTAGTCCCACATTCACCATCTTGGCCAATCTCTCATCAACAAAATCTATAAAATAAGGCCTTCATTCTCATTCATGGATCCACAACTTTATGCAAGGTTACTCTCTTGGTTTGAGAAATAATCTTGTTTTCATCTCCATTGCAATACATCATCATTTTAGCTATTGATCAAGGGTTGGGAAAGGGTCACTAACACATGTGACACCAATCCACTATGGAATAGGTGACTTGTTATTGCTTTCTTAATGTTTTAGTTCTTATTTTTGTCATGTATGGCATTTGGAAGTCTTTACAAGGTATTTCATAGAGGTATTTTGTTAGATTTGTGAAATACTAACCCATATATGAAGTTTAGTTTTATGCAGATTTTAATGGATGCCTACAGTAACATATATACCATCTAAAATATAATTTAATATATTAGAACTAAAGTTATAACAACAAATATAATCCTTAACTTAATCATTTGTTCTTCTTACACAAGAGTCTCACCTCATCAATAATTTCATTTCTAACTTCTTAAAACATAACTATTTAAAAACTTTTCGGCAGAAACTTTGCTGCCCTGCAACTCTTGTTTTATTTGTCGTCAGCCTAGTAATGCCTACTTCTCCTTTTAGTGAATGTTTTATTTTGCAAGGGTTGATTTAGTGCTGCCATTGATCTATTTCCTATAGATATCAATGCTGCTCGCCATCCCGTGATCAGGAATTTAAGGATTGCGAAATCACAGGTGGGTGCCACGTGTCCTACTCGTGGAGCTCAAGGGTTGATTTAGTGTTGCCGTTGATCTATTTCCTATACATATCAATGGTGCCCACCATCCCATGATCGGGAATTCAAGGATCGCAAAATCATGGGTGGGCACCACGTGTCCTATCCGAGGGAGCTCAAGGGTTGATTTAGTGTTGCCGTTGATCTATTTCCTGCAGATATCAATGGTGCCCGCCATCCCGTGATTGGGAATTCAAGGATTGTGAAATCACAGGTGGGCGCCACGTGTCCTATCCGGGGGATCAAATTTGAGCTATCACTGACCAACTACCATTTGATCTGAGTCATTCCCCGCCATCCCGCAATGGTGCTTGGGTTGATTGCAAAATCACAGGCGGGCGCCATGTGTCTCATCCGATGAAGCCTAAAGAGTAAAGGAAACACTAGCTGGCTTTAAATGTATTAAGGGGCGGATTACTAAAGTGTTCTCGAGACGTACATGTTCTAAATCCACGGATATGTTATAATCTCGCTGGAAAAGGTGCTCGAAGGTTAACGACATGGCTGACGACTGTGTTAAAGGAACGAGATCAACGACGCCCGTTATCCCGTGATCAACGATTACAGGGATTGTGATATCACGGGCGGGTGCCACGTGCCCTTCATAAAAGATGAAATCTGCGTGACCATTGATGAGCTGTCTCTTCAAGATTGACGGTGCCTGCCATCCTGTGATTAGGAATTTTGGGATCGCGATGTCACAGGTGCCTACCACGTGTCTCATGCAATGAAGCCTAATGAGTGAAGAAAGCGTTCGCTAGTTTTAAATGTATTACGGGGCGGATTACTAATGCGCTTGTAAGATGCACATTTTTTATTTCAATGCAGATGTTATGATTTAAGGGAAAAGTTGCTCGACAGTTAAAGGAAAGGACGATGACCATTTTTGAAGGAGCAGGCTTTATGGTAAAAAGATCGACGGTGCCCGCCATCCCGCGATGATAAATCAAAGGATTGTGATATCGCAGGCAACCGCCACGTGGCATTCCTTCCCAGCATATGACATAGTGGGCCCCGTTATTGCCGTGTTGGAAATTATGTTAGCCTGTTTTGAAGATGGCCGTCGATGATTTGATCAAACTGAAGGATCAACGGCTCAAATTTAAATATGTATAAAATTATGGTTGGAGCCGTTCGTGCGGCCCACAAATGAGCTTTAATGGCGGATGAGACATCCACTGGCAGAATTTGATCAACATAAAATCAATTTACTCGTCTCATTTGTATCACAAAGCATCCAAGTATTTCATGAAAATAGTTTCAGATCCAAAGGTGAAATTGCGAGCAACTGCTGCCAGAAATTGGAGTTTGTGCAAAAAAAGCCGTGAGTTAATTTTCTCTGTTTTCCAGTCATTCTGCACCTAAATTTGGGAAAGCGGGGGGGTCTGCTATCCTTGTCACTGAGTTCATTAAAATCTTTTGTTAGGGCTTTTGTTTAATCATAAATTGTGAGAAATTGTGGTATTTTTACTCTATAATTTCCTATCTCTGCTTAGTCATAGCCTCTTCAAGTGTAACATTGTAGTGAGGCCCTAGTTTGTCTAAAATGGCGCCAACCAAGCAACACTCTAGCCACATTGAGTATTTAAAAATAAACTTGTACAATGATTTCCTAGATCAATTTCCATTATCAACAAATGACAGAAGGAAAGGTTTGGTGTTGATGCGAGAGAAAATCCTAGGGGAGGGGTTGGTGTGTAATAATTCCAACATTGTTGATGCTAGGGTTCCACTCACAGGCTTACAAATGTTTAGATTATGGTATGGATAGAGGAATTTTCCTCATCCTTTTTCAAATGGATGGAGGTATGACATGGGAAAGCTAGTTGTTCTAAATGTGTTCCCTGATGTGGACTTACTTAGAGCAGTGGCCATAAGATATGACCCTATCACACGGGTAATCAGAGATAATGATGGACGGGTTCTATTGGAAATTAATAGAGATGTTATCCAACAGAATTTTGATTTGAGTGAGCCAAGTGATGACTTGGTTCCTATTATCTTGAAGAAATGAAGGAGTATACAAAATTGAAATCTCTTGTTAGGGTTAAGCTGCTTCCACCTCATCTGGTTAAGGCAGGGGATTCACAATTTCACATCAGCCCTAGTGACCAGGAACCCTTCAAATTGAATTGTTTTGGAAAGACTTTCCTAGCTACTTTCTATTCACTATGTCAGATATTGGGTTTTAGCCCTGGTGCAGTAATGCCAATTGCATACATGTTCATTGGGGTGCAAATACAACACCCTAACTTCTCTGTAACATATGACTTCACTTCTTTTTTGGTGGAGAGGATACATGAAGGACTGTCGAAGCTGCATAATGGTGATACTGGTACTCTATTCTTTTGGTATTCCATGTTGATGCATATGTTCTTGTTTAGGAATGTTGATTTCTTTGCTGAGAATATGAACTTAAGACAATCAGTTAATGGAGAAAGATTGCCAGTACAGATATGGGCTGTAGATTTGTCCTATAATAAGGAAAGCACCAGTTATGTGCAATTTGATAATTGTTTTGCTGCAAGATTGAGGGCTAGATTGATGGTAAATGTACCTAGGATCCCTTAGGAATTGCATGATTTCCTTAGGCCGAAGGAGAGGAAACCAGAATTGAGGGTTTTACATAACTAGGGTGACATTATCCCATATCCAGTCAGCACTGTCCTGAGAATATATGGATTTCAAGGAACCCCTCACATACTGCCATACAATGTGCCACCAAGACTAAGGTTTGTAGAAGTTATGTGGAAGATAGGGTGTATTCATGAAGATAACCTAATTGGAAAGGGGAAGGGAACATTATTCCCTGATTATACAGTAGTGTCTGACTTTACATTTTCAAAGGGAGGCTGGACACATTTTGACAAATTCTTTGTTGATTACCATATGAGATTTGGTCCAAGGCTAGAACATGATCCTCAAGGTGAATAGATTATAGTAAGCTACTGGATATTGTGCATGAAATGGATCTGATGTATGATCCATTGATAGAATTCACTCCATACCAGAAGAGAATTGATTTTTAATGAAGAATTTCAAGGAGATAATGGACACCTTGACAACCAAAAAGATAAATTTAAGGCTAAGTCTGGATATGCAAGGACAAAGTGATATGCCAATTGAAACAAGGCTAGTATGTCAGCCTACAGAAAGGCGGCCCATCTATAGGAGGAAAAGGGATACTGGCAGTGATGAGGAAGAAGTAGACAGAAAAAAGGAAGAAAATAATGAAGGCGCCTTAACGACCATGCCCAAAATTCAAAGTACCTGGGGCTGTCAAAATCATTGAATTAAAATCTTCACCACAGCGCAGTCCCCCATCACCACCACCTGAGCCAAGCCCTAAGAGGCAAAGAATTGATCACGTACCTGAGGATCTCATAGATGAAATTATTGTTACTGATCAAGACATGCAGGTTGGTATGCCATCCCCTCCTAGGTCAGTTGAATTGGTTCTATCTGATTTGAATATGAAGGGTAAGAGTGTGCAGGATGCAAGAATGGAGACTTGCAAGGAGTTCTTAGATGGAAATGCATTTGTAAAGACTCATGTATTCTTGCAATTGGCATGGAAGATGAAATTTGAGGAATATCAAAATAAATGCAAGGAGAGAAGAGAACTAAGGCCTGACAGGTTAGATCAGGAGAATGATGAAGTGAAAGCTGAACTAATGGAAGAGCTCAAAAACATCACTCCTGAAGAAGGAAGACAACTAGTGAATCAGGCTGGTGTTTTGATTTTTCTTGAATAGGACATCACAGATGTAGTGGCTTTCAGTGCCATTATGAAGTCCAAAAATCTTTTTCAGAATTCTAAAGAAGAAGTTAAGGCAGCATTACAAAACTTTGCCTTCAGTGAAGAATATGAAACCTTGGCAATTTGGGCATTGGCTCCACAAGGAAGAAAGACAGACATTGTTGATATTAATCAAAATTTCAATGGAGGATTAATAATAAAGAGGGCTTCAGAGACTACAACAACCGAAGCCACTAGTTTAACTGTGAATGTGGCCAAGTTGGCCCAAAAGACTGCTGAAAGGGAGGAGGCTCAAAGAAAGAGCCTAATGGAGAAGTATAACATTTTAATTGAAGAATATAGTAAAATGCAATAGAGGAATGTTGAGCTGCAAACTGAAGTAGAAAGGTTCAAGTATAGACATACTGGGGAAACATCCAATGCTCCATGAACTAGCACATCACCTCCCACAGCAGGGTCAATGCCTCCTGCTTCTCCAAATGTTTCTACACCAGGGTATCCCATTAAAAATCCTACTCTTACCCCTCCTCTAGAAAAAGTCGATGAACAAATAGAGTGCTTTGTTGATCCAAAAAAGAGGCAGCTCATGTAGGAAATTGATCAATTACAGCCATCACTAAGGGTAAAAGAGGAGGGTTTTCTTTCAAAAGAAAAAGAAATTGTTACTCTTGTTTTGGAGCATTTAAATGAAAAGGTGGATAATAAACTACCCTCTATACATTCTTTGTATTCTTTGCTATCCGAAGCAATAAATAATATTGATAGGGATAAGGGATAGTGATTCCAATAATTCAAAAATTGGATCCCTAGAGGAAAATAATCTAGATGTTATGACTAAAGCCTCAAGGTTTGATGCAAATAATGTGCCTCAATCATTGAAGCCTACTTATATATTAGTTAAATCATTGCAAAGTTTTCAGACCTTACCAGATGATCTAAGTAGGAAGATTAGGGAGTTGGTAAAGAACTTCAATGATTGGGGTAACACACTATTACCTGATATAACTGATGAGTAGGGGGAAATTAGAACACTCCAACAATGGCAGGATCAAGCAAGTAGAGTCATCAATAATCAAATTAAAAAAAATTGTGATGACTCAGATTATGATTTGTTGGTAAATTCTATGGATAAGATTATTGGTACCATCTCATTTTGGAATCTTTTGAAAGAGATGCTAATCAGGTAGTGGTAAAGTATTTGCCTTATAGTACAAAAGTAAAAAAGGTGATTGATTTTGACTGGCCAATTGACGAAGAATACCAGAGGTGGGTGGCTAAGTATTTGAATGATGATGAGTAAAAAGAGTGGGCTATCGATAGGTGGCAAATCAGATGATACAGTTACAACGTTTCCAGTTTTGTATGGATGACTTTCTTGGCATGGGTTTCGCGTGGTTTTTTGTTATTGTATCAACCTTCCTCCACTGACATGATGAACGAGAATATGCTCCAGGATGATTGTTGTTGTAACGATTTTTGAACAAGAATATTTTTCAAGGTGGTGGCTATTGTAACAAATTTTGGAATATCACCAGGTGCTCCAATTGATTTGGTGACAGGTGTACTTTCTCAACCGATGCTTGTTTGCTCCTTCATTTTCTATAAGAAGGATTTCAAGGCCAGAAGTATGGGTTAGCAAGTTAGATAACTTTTGTTGAGTCTAGGTGAAGGAAGAGTTTAATTGTAAAGTCCGATGGTTTTAGTGAAATGAAATTTAGGTTTTGAGTCATTATGTAATAGGTTTTGAGTTCATAGAGATTTAATGTGTATAACAGTACTAGCATTTGAGTTGAAATTAAAATTCAAGCTCATGTCTCTCCATTGTACATGCATATCTGAACTTTGAATGAAATAACTAAGGGTTGTTTTATCCATCTCACTGTTGTGGTGTGTATGATTCTATTTTAGCTTTAATTCAAGGAATTAATCAAAATGCTTGAATGGGATTATAGGCGGATATGTGCTGTATAAGGATTTGATAAGTAGTCTTGGGTTAGAATGCACACTGATGAAATTGTAATGCAATATTGTCAGGGATCTTATATGTGATGTATTAAATCTGTTATAAACCTGTAGATGCTTATGAATTTGACTCCTGCTCATTTTTGGAATCTTTTGAAAGAGATGCTAAATTGTGATGACTTAGATTATGATTTGTTGGTAAATTCTATGGATAAGATTATTGGTACCGGCTCATTTTTGGAATGTTTTGAAAGAGATGCTAATCAGGTAGTGGTAAAGTATTTCCTTTATAGTACAAAGGTAAAAAAGGTGATTGATTGTGACTGGCCAATTGATGAAGAATACCAGAGGTGGGTGGCTAAGTATTTGAATGATGATGAGTAAAAAGAGTGGGCTACCGATAGGTGGCAAATCAGATGATACGATTACAATGTTTTCAGTTTTGTATGGATGACTTTCTTGGCGTGGGTTTCGCGTGGTTTTTTGTTATTGTATCAACCTTCCTCCACCGACATGATGAACGAGAATATGCTCCAGGATGATTGCTGTTGTAACGATTTTTGAACAAGAATATTTTTCAAGGTGGTGGCTGTTGTAACAAATTTTGGAATATCAC
>VDFB02000003.1:612568459-612578566 GCA_007258455.2 Sequoia sempervirens
TTTCAGACCTTACCAGATGATCTAAGTAGGAAGATTAGGGAGTTGGTAAAGAACTTCAATGATTGGGGTAACACACTATTACCTGATATAACTGATGAGTAGGGGGAAATTAGAACACTCCAACAATGGCAGGATCAAGCAAGTAGAGTCATCAATAATCAAATTAAAAAAAATTGTGATGACTCAGATTATGATTTGTTGGTAAATTCTATGGATAAGATTATTGGTACCATCTCATTTTGGAATCTTTTGAAAGAGATGCTAATCAGGTAGTGGTAAAGTATTTGCCTTATAGTACAAAAGTAAAAAAGGTGATTGATTTTGACTGGCCAATTGACGAAGAATACCAGAGGTGGGTGGCTAAGTATTTGAATGATGATGAGTAAAAAGAGTGGGCTATCGATAGGTGGCAAATCAGATGATACAGTTACAACGTTTCCAGTTTTGTATGGATGACTTTCTTGGCATGGGTTTCGCGTGGTTTTTTGTTATTGTATCAACCTTCCTCCACTGACATGATGAACGAGAATATGCTCCAGGATGATTGTTGTTGTAACGATTTTTGAACAAGAATATTTTTCAAGGTGGTGGCTATTGTAACAAATTTTGGAATATCACCAGGTGCATCATTATTTGATGTGGTGTACTTCATTGCGTCTTGTTTTCTCCTTCATTTTCTATAAGAAGGATTTCAAGGCCAGAAGTACGGGTTAGCAAGTTAGATAACTTTTGTTGAGTCTAGGTGAAGTTGCAAAGCGAATTGTAAAGTCCGATGGTTTTAGAGAAATGCAATTTTGGTTTTGATTCATTATGTAACAGGGTTTGAGTTCATAGAGATTTAAAGTTGTATATGATTACTAACATTTAAAGGTTGAAATTAAAATTCAAGCTCATGTCTCTCCATTGTACATTCATATCGGAACTTTGAATGAAATAACTAAGGGGTTGTTTTATCCATCTCATTGTTGTGGTGTGTATGATTCTATTTTAGCTTTAATTCAAAGAATTAATCAAAATGTTTAGATAGGATTATAGGCGGATATGTGCTGTATAAGGATTTGATAAGTAGTCTTGGGTTAGAATGCACACTGATGAAATTGTAATGCAATATTGTCAGGGATCTTATATGTGATGTATTAAATCTGTTATAAACCTGTAGATGCTTATGAATTTGACTCCTGCTCATTTTTGGAATCTTTTGAAAGAGATGCTAAATTGTGATGACTTAGATTATGATTTGTTGGTAAATTCTATGGATAAGATTATTGGTACCGGCTCATTTTTGGAATGTTTTGAAAGAGATGCTAATCAGGTAGTGGTAAAGTATTTCCTTTATAGTACAAAGGTAAAAAAGGTGATTGATTGTGACTGGCCAATTGATGAAGAATACCAGAGGTGGGTGGCTAAGTATTTGAATGATGATGAGTAAAAAGAGTGGGCTACCGATAGGTGGCAAATCAGATGATACGATTACAATGTTTTCAGTTTTGTATGGATGACTTTCTTGGCGTGGGTTTCGCGTGGTTTTTTGTTATTGTATCAACCTTCCTCCACTAACATGATGAACGAGAATATGCTCCAGGATGATTGATGTTGTAACGATTTTTGAACAAGAATATTTTTCAAGGTGGTGGCTATTGTAACAAAATTTGGAATATCACCAGGTGCTCCAATTGACTGGTGACAGGTGTACTTTCTGGCCTGGTGCTTGTTTGCTCCTTCATTTTCTATAAGAAGGATTTCAAGGCCAGAAGTACGGGTTAGCAAGTTAGATAACTTTTGTCGAGTCTAGGTGAAGTTGCAGGCGAATTGTAAGTCCAATGGTTTAGAAATACAATTTAGGTTTTGAGTCATTATATAACAAGTTTTGAGTTCATAGAGATTTAATGTTGTATAACAATACTAGCATTTGAGTTAAAATGAAAATTCAAACTCATGTCTCTCCATTGTGCATGCATATCTAAACTTTGAATGAAATAACTAAGGGTTGTTTTATCCATCTCACTATTGTGGTGTGTATGATTCTATTTTAGCTTTAATTCAAGGAATTAATCAAAATGCTTGAATGGGATTATAGGCGGATATGTGCTGTATAAGGATTTGATAAGTAGTCCCGGGTTAGAATGCACACTGATGAAATTGTAATGCAATATTGTCAGGGATCTTATATGTGATGTATTAAATCTGTTATAAACCTATAGATGCTTATGAATTTGACTCCTGCAATGGATATATGGCACTAATCTAAGTTGTAATTATTCGTGTAGTTCAGTATTTGTTTGTCTTTGCCTAGAGCTTTCATACAAATTGCAAATCATTGACTATCTTATACAATGGATTGTGTTTAGTTATCTCACACTCCGTGATAGTTGATATTGTCTATGAAACAACCAATTCTAGTTGATATTATCTTATCGTGTTGGAGCTATTAAGGAGATCATCTACTATTGTTAATGTTGTTTATAATAATGGTGCAAAGGTTGTAAACACATTAAGGATCACTCCTCCTGTGTCTTGGTGAGTCTCAATGAGGCTTTTAAAGTCCTCGTCATTGGTCTAGGTCCTTCTCGAGTCAGCTTCGACATTGGAAATGGCACCATAGGTATATTAGAAGACAAGCTAGTTACATTGTAAAAAAGAACCAACATACATGTCAACCAATGAACAACCACCTCTACAACTAACTTTTTAATCTTTTATGATCACATGAAACATAAAACACACTAATTTCAAGGTTGTTAACATCACTATTGAAATGTTTTAATTTTTTGATCTTTCAAACATTAAAAAGTACATCATTAAATTAATCATGTAATGGCATAAAAATTAAAAACATCATGAATTAATTATGTACCACATAAGTTAAATATAATTCTATCAAGAGATTAATATCAAATAGATAATATAATGAAGTAACTTATACATTTCAATGTCATTGATCTTCTTCTTCATCCAACTCTTTGTCTGTATCATCCGATCCAGATTCAACATTGTAAGGATTGGTCATATCACCATCGTCGTCATCGATATCAATTTTGATAATGTCATCATCCACACGGATATCATCTTTATGAACATTAACTCCTACATCATCATGATCTAGTTCCTCCTCTTCAACATCTTCGTCAGGGATATCATCAACTAACTATTGATCCCGACTATCATCTACATCATCTTCTAGTTCTTCAAGATTCTTCTTTCCACCACATTATACTTTACCGGCCTTCCTCTTGATCATGTCTAACAACAAATGACTTTCAACCCAGCCATCTAGAACCTCTCGAGTAAAATACTACCACATTGGCTTGGAAGAACATAGGGCTCATTTCCAAACACTAATCAACCTTGTATTAACCATGGTAAATCCATTATCATGTTCAATAACGTTCTCTCAGATCATTTTCATTCAATCGTAGCTCAGTACCATAGTACTACCTAACAAAATTAATCCTAAGGACTTAAAGTCACACTTCAAGTATATCATCCAAAATCCTTATAGTATCAATTCTCTCTGAGATCTCTCGATGTATGTAGCTCTAGATGAAACATTAGTCACCAAAGACCTGTGAAGTTATACCAGAATCACAAGTTTTCTTCATGTCATCCAACATTTTGATTCAAAATTTACAACCATTGCACCACATAGCCTTATGGTGTTTCACCCGCAATATGTCAAACATGTAAAAATTATTGCAATATCGTCAGTTGATAAACATATTTATTCTTGGCCTAATGTATGCAAAGAAAACAATCTCAACATATATATACATCAATACAATTGAAAATAATTAAATAATATGGGTGATTAATATATTTATACGTACCTTTTTATCTCTTAAACCATATGCTAAATCAATTTCCCTTTGTGTAACATTGGAATCTCCATTACGATGAGCTTTTTTAACCAATGAAGCCACACCTTCCCACGTTAATGCATGACCAGATTGTTGATATCGTTCAATCCATAATGTCATCCAATCAAGATTGTTCACTGGCTTACAAATGTAGTGCATCCCACTCTCGACCAACCTGCACTCAAAATAAATTGAAATTCACAAACAACGCTTAATTAGTTAAATACCACAGTATACAACCTTAATTTATAATTTCAATGTATATTGAAGATTAAAAATTAAATAAGTACAATATACATAAAACCATATGTAAAATGTATTCCAATTAATCTCCATGACCATCTTATAATTACCTCTCACTTTCCTCAATCTACCTTTCCCCAACTGGTACTCCCCTTCGAATTTGTTAATGGAGTTGGGATCCCAAATGCATCTAAATGGATCTTTGCTACAAACTTAGGAAGATATTCACTAATGTACACCATGGTTTGGTATACCATATATCCCTCCACCATAGAACCCTCAAGATGTGCTCTTTGTCTAACCGTCTTCAAAAATTTCAAGTGCCTCTCAACCATCCACATTGACCTTGTGTGTACAGGTCCACACAATTCAATCTCCTCAACTTGGTGTATGAGGTAGTGTTATTGTGCATTGAAAAATGTCGAAGGTAGACACTTTTACATTTCACACATTAGACAAGGAATTTTTCTCTTCCAATAATTTATATCTTCTTTATGGATTTCTTTAGATGATATCCATCTACAAGTGATTCAAGGCACAAATATATTAACGATATTTAACAAAAATATACAATATATTACATAACAAGTAAAACAAATGGCAATTATAAGATGTATACAACGAATTGAACAAAACTTGCTACTTACCTCATGTATTTTCCAAGATCATATATAAGTTGCTTCACATTGTTGTCAAAGTTGTCTGGGAGAGATAGAGGTAGAACGTACTGCAACAATTATAAAATGTTCTTTTCATTATTTTTCCAAAAGTAGTAAACACAATACACTGAAAAGTACATGCATTATACAAGTGTATATAATATACCAGAATAATTACCTTAATGAAGATATGCCAATCATGCGTTTTCATCCCTGACCCAAATTCACCTTTCTTTGTTATTATATTGTTTATGTTCACAGCAAATCCTGTGGGAAATTGAATTTTTTGTATGAATTCTTTTATAGCATTTCTTTGTTGCTCTATTAATAACCAAGGAAGGGCACTTATATTAATTTGGTCTCCATCAATTATTCAATTCAATGACATTTTCATTGCATGATTGGCTTCCTAATGTCACTACAAATTTTACAATTTTTCTTTGTCATGCCTCCATCCAATATTTTCCATAACGCTTCTATTATATTCTTTCTGATATGCATTGTATCAAACAAATGCATAATTTGTAGTTGCTCATAGTAGGGCAACCTACTAAATTTTTTGGGATAAATTTTTAGTCCCTATGGAAGTTGGCCATTAATGCCTTGATGACCTTCATGAAGCATATAAGTTAAAAAATTAACAATGGCAATCATTTTCAATTACAACATGAGTAAACACAACACAATATAAAAATATAAATTCAAAACATATCATATATGATAGATAAACAATTTGATCCGATGTATAACCTTGACGATTAATTCTATTATATTCCAACTTCCATAGGTGAGGTGACATTCTTCGTGGTTTGATGTAGTCTCATCTTTCCCATTGAAAAGATGTTTTTCAGTAATTTGATACCTATGATTTCTATGGAGGAAGTGCCTATACTCATCAAACACCTACTTTCCTAAACTTGTTGAACGACGAGATTTCATCTTTGGACCACAAATTGGACATGCAAATTTTCCCTTTGTTTGAAGACCTGAGAGATGATATATAATTGGATTAAATATGTCAATTTTTATAATTATATATAATGAATATATTATTTTAAAAACATTTATGATATCTACTTCATCAAATTAAATATTGTTAAAGTGTAATCAAACGTTATAACATACCACAAAAATGTGTTAGCCATGGGGCATCATGAATTGTCCATACAAGCATTGCATGGAATTGAAATTGTCTTTGTCCTATTCGTCTGGAGATGTCATACATAGTGACACCATTCCATAACTTTAGTAACTCATTGATAAGAGGCTCGCTATATACATTCATATCTTTCACCTGGTACTTACCTAGTTGAATGAACATAAACATTACATAATTATTATAACCATTTTACTGCAATATATATAAATTAATGTACATGACTATTGAATGAAAAAAATATAAGTCATTATGCAACAAATAAGACAAATGAGATGCTACTACATTAAAGAAAATTGATGTAAACAAATACTTGGAACAATCATTGACAACATTATGTGCTCCCTCTTTATTGACATCCATGGAGGAATTTTATTGTTGATAACAAAAACATGTCACATTGAGTAAATAGATCTCAGCTCTCCAAATGGATTGACACGGCTCGCTCCCAATGAAAGCCTGAGATTACGAGGTTCTTCTTTAAAGTGTGGCCATTTTTCCTCCATGTCCCTAAATGCAGAACCATCTATAGGAATTTGAATAATTTCATCTCCACTTCTATTCCATGCATGGTAATCCATCAATTGCGCTAAGCTTTCGCACCTAAATAATCATTGCAAATTTGGAATAATGGGAATATAACGAAGAACCTTGCGAGAAACCTTTTTTGTTACTTGATCTATTTGATATCTACTGATATGACATTCTGAGCATTCTGTTGCAAATTCCTGTTGTTTATGATATATAATATGATCATTAGGACATGAATTTATTGCTTGATACTCCATTCTGATATCTTTCATAATGGCACATAAATCTAGGTATGAGCAAGGTAAAATATTTGATGGTGGTAACAAAAATTCACCAATCAATCTACAACAAAAAATAATTTGTTCATATAAATAATATTAATGGCACATATTTCATCTTTTATTTACTAGTGATGAACTAACGACAATTAAAATAGATGAAAAAAGATGACATTTATGACATACCTTAACATCTGTGAGATTGCTATGTTTGATAAAATATTCATAACCTTAAATTTCAACATCAACAATACAGCAGAGAGAAGAGTTGTTTTAGAGCCTTCATAAAGGGGTTTGTATGCCTTGTCAAGTACAGGTAAATCATGAACATCATCAAAGTCATCTTGATCATCATGATCAGCTCTGCCACTAAATGTGGCATGGATCAATGTATTCGTACCATCATCTTCAACTGTGTTTTTTAGCGCATGATCATCTTCTTCCATAGGATCATTAACTTCATCTTCGATATTCACAGCTCCATGTTCATCCGCTTGAAAAACCACATTCTTCAGGCTATGATAATCCATATCATCTACCCTAGGGTGCCCCACCTTTATAATAATGATAGACACAAATAAACTATGATCATGACCAAGTGATTATATATATATATAATGTTAAAACAATATAAAAATTTACAAATTCAATCAATATAAAAACATATAATGAACAACTTACCAATGGACGATAATCATGCCCCCCTTCAATGTGACCATGTTGCCTACAATGTTTCTCAGCTGTTGTGATTAAAAGTCATCTCATCTTTAAGCCCTTGCAATTATTGCAAGGACAATAACATTTCCCATCACCCTTTCTTTTCAATCTAGCCCACAATCTATCAAGTGTCTCTTCATTTTGTTCTGGACTAATATTATCCGACATGATTTTTCTTTACCAAGCTTGACTATTTAGATCTTCAAAAAATATCAAACTCACACTCGAATAATTTTTATTCATAGACAGGTAACAAAATCTAATAATTTCGATATTTTACACCAAAAAATTTGGCATGCAACCACCCCCCCAAAAGAGAAGATAGTCCGGTTAATGACCTAAAAAACACTTTACAATGCTAATTCCAAAACTTATTAAATTTTTATTTTACTATGATTTCCAACTATTAGACTCCTAAAATAAGAATATTGAACTTGATTGCAAACTTTCTACAATGATGGAGGTAGCGAGCTAGTAAGAGCAAGTGACTCATTCCTAAGGAGCAACAAGTCAGAATCATCATTGCTAATGTCAATAATGGATTTATCCTTTTAGTTAAAGATGCAATAGTCACTTCTATGATCGAAGTATCCCTAGGGCCCCTAACATTGAGAGCCCTAATAAAAAACAACAGAAGCATTGGTAAGTATATTGACAGTACAAACCCTAAGCTCCAGAAACATAAAACAATAACTATAGCTGGATTAGTGAGGTTGCAATACCAGAAAGATTGAGACAATGTAGGTAATAACAAAAATCTTGCAATCTAAAGATTGTAGCTAATAACAAGCACACTATGTAGCTTACTAACATTTGTAAATGCAATCTACGGTAAGAAGAATGACAGTCACTTGAGATGTGACAGTCAAAAACAGGCTAAGCAGTGACAAGATAATAAAGCTCAAACCTTGCATAGTAAAGTGGAGATTTTAACAGTGAGTTTCCTTACCCCCTTGCTGACCTTAAGGGTTTTTCAAATGCTTTTGGTAGTGTTAGACAAGGCAAATGAAATCAGGGAATGACTATCCAAATGAAGTAACAGTGGTAATCATAGGCTCAATGTTTCTTCTTAGCCATTAATATTGTATAATAGAGGTAGTGGATTGCATGTTTGAGCAGTGTTTTGAGACTTACCAAAGATGGAAAAATAGTGAATAATACCTTGTGGACTGTGAAGTAGTGTCAATAAGGTTGAAGGATCTTAAGAACTACAATACCATTCGGTCCCCTATAGTAAGTAGGCAGTCTATAGGGCATAGTTTGATTTTATAGAAGGTTGCTCATGAAAGGAATCTTCAAGTGATAGTGAGTGATCTGTTTGAGATTGTAGCTAAGGGTGCAATACTCAGTCTTAAAGGAAGTTAGCAAAATAGTAAATGTGCAAGAAAATAAAATCATACACAACAAACAATTCACAATGTTATCTTCCATAATGCCTTGAGTTTGAAGACAAAAATCTCATTGTATCTTCATGATGAAAGTGGTGAGCTTAATGGTCAATCATTGGAAACCATGATTTTAAAAATGCTATTGTGCTTATGGAGGCAACATTTAAGCACCGTGAGTGGTGGTTTGGAATAATGGCAAGTATGAAGTACTTGCTTTATATGAATACTATGCAGTCTAGCTTAAGAAAACATTCTTAGAAGAGATTGAAGGTGGATTATGGAACTCAAGGGTTACCATGATAAATATTAAAGCAAAGACCAAGATCTATTTAAAAGCCACTATCATGAAGATATTAAATATGTCACATGCAAAACCCTAGTAGTCGAGTAATGAATATAGTGCCAAAGAGGATAGTGTGTCATGCATTTAGGAGATTCCACATTATCTAAACTGAGGAAATACACTCATTTATTTCTATTTTTAATTAAAAGAAATCATTCTAAATCCTATAAAGGATACATTGATACTTCAAAAGCCTCTGAAGGAATTTGAGATTATGCAAATATATGTCAACATTCATAAGGTTTAGAAAATCTTTATCACTCTCTAGAATAGCCTATTAAACATGGGTTGTGCTTGAATGCACTACATAATTGATATAACACAACCACTCTACATATCAACCAGAGTTATAGACTCTTTATTGTAGCAAGAGGTAATCACTCTTCGATCATGCTATAATTACATCCTATCTTGTTAAACTTGAGACAACCTGAATGCACCCAATGATGATTATTGACACCTACATTGTA
Organism: Sequoia sempervirens; assembly: GCA_007258455.2. Taxonomy (NCBI): domain Eukaryota; kingdom Viridiplantae; phylum Streptophyta; class Pinopsida; order Cupressales; family Cupressaceae; genus Sequoia; species Sequoia sempervirens. Next base: position 612,578,099 of record VDFB02000003.1, read on the forward strand.
CAACCTGAATTAACTACATTATATGAGTGCCTCCATTTCTATCACAACATAGCCACATTAAACTTGGGTCACACATGAATGCATCCTGTATTTGTTATAGCACAACTGTGCCACATGACCAATATAGTTATGGATCACATAATTACAGTCACAAGAATCTGTTCCTCCATTGTGATCTTATGGTGATTCCACACAACAAAATTTGGACATGAAATTCTCAAAACCCTTAACCTCTAAAAATGAAATCTGATGAGATGTTGCTTTAAAATATGATTTTCAAACCTGGAACTACAAATCTGACTTCACAACTGAATTCTGCAAAAAGACAATGACTACCCTCAACCTCGTGATATCTTCTTGAATTTTTTCTGATTTTTCCCAAGAAAATTGTCCTTAGTTCTCCACAAACTGTCTCAAGTAGAGAAAAACACTATTGCAATAAATCAGTGAACTCACTTTTCTTTATGT